>VONZ01000152.1:1160000-1222327 GCA_012976165.1 Labeo catla | reverse complement strand
TTTGTTGTCATGCAATGATCCTGGATGATGAAGCAACCAACCTGGTTAACTTAAGCAATATAGAAATCCTGTGCAGAATATGTCCCCAGAAAGCGGCACGTTTGGTCACCCTACCACATATTAGTAATGGGAAGATCACTACCCCATATGTATTTCCCCATTCACAACCCATACAGTGATTACCCATGTGGGTACTACCTTGAGCCCATGTAGCCAACCTATAAAGGACTGATTGTGTATGCCCATGTCTGACCCATATGTCTGACCCATATAGTTTGGCAAGAGGGCCCTACACGTCTTTCACTGTTCAGAACCCATACAAAGATTACTTATGTGGGTACTACCTTGGGCCCATGTAGGCAGCTCATATGGGATTGATTGTGTTTACCCATGTTCTACCCATATGGTTTGACCAAGAGGGCCCCATATGTGTTTCCCCATTCAGAACCCATATAGAGGTAGCCTTTGTGGGGACTACCTTGGGCCCATGCAGGCAGCCTATATGAGACTAATTGTGTTTGTCCATGTTTTACCCATATGGTTTGACCAAGAGGGCCCCATATGTGTTTCCCCATTCAGAACCCATATAGAGGTAGCCTTTGTGGGTACTACCTTGGGCCCATGCAGGCAGCCTATATGGGACTGATTGTGTCTGCCCATTTTTTACCCATATGGTTTGACCAAGAGGGCCCCATATGTGTTTCCCCATTCAGAACCCATATAGAGGTAGCCTTTGTGGGTACTACCTTGGGCCCATGCAGGCAGCCTATATGGGACTGATTGTGTTTGCCCATGTTTTACCCATATGGTTTGAGCAAGAGGGCCCCATATGTGTTTCCCCATTAAGAACCCATATAGAGGTAGCCTTTGTGGGTACTACCTTGGGCCCATGTAGGCAGCCTATATGAGACTAATTGTGTTTGCCCATGTTTTACCCATATGGTTTGACCAAGAGGGCCCCATATGTGTTTCCCCATTCAGAACCCATATAGAGGTAGCCTTTGTGGGTACTACCTTGGGCCCATGTAGGCAGCCTATATGGGACTGATTGTGTCTGCCCATTTTTTACCCATATGGTTTGACCAAGAGGGCCCCATATGGGTTTCCCCAATCAGAACCCATATAGAAGTAGCCTTTGTGGGTACTACCTTGGGCCCATGTAGGCAGCCTATATGGGACTGATTGTGTCTGCCCATATTTGACCCATATGGTTTGACCAAGAGGGCCCCATATGTGTTTCCCCATTCTGAGCCCATATAGAGGTGGCCTATGTGGGTACTACCTTGGGCCAGTGTAGGTAGCCTATATGGGATTAATTGTGTTTGCCCATGTCTAACCCATTTGTTAAACTCATATGGGCCCCATTTGTGTTGCCCATTTCGAGCCCAAGCACTCATTTCCCATTTGTGACCCAACTAGGTCCCACATAGGGAGCCCATCTGTTTTTGCCCGGGTGGGACCTACTTAGCTGACCCAAGTGGGCCCCAGATAAGATGCCTATTTTGGGACCATGCCCACTTGGTACCCATGTAGACCCAGCAGAAACCATGTGGGCCCCACATATACATGTTGGCTGGGTCCTTCCGTGTCTGTACTGTTTAAGTGTTTCAGTAAAGTCATAAAATCTAAGTTCACTTTGTACATGAAGTACATGAAAGAAATGAAGGTAAGTGGATATATGTGACCCTAGACCAAAAAAAGTAGTAAGTAGCGCTGGTATATCTGTAGCAATAGCCCACGACACATTGTATGGGTCAAAATTAGCGATTTTTCTTGTATGCTAGAAATCGTTAGGATAATAAGATCATGTTCCATGAAGATATTTTGTAAATTTCCTACCGTAAATATATCAAAACTTAATTTTTGATTAGTAATGTGCATTGCTAAGAACTTCATGTTGACAACTTCAAAGGCGATTTTCTCAATATTTTTTTTTTTTGCACCCTCAGATTCCAGATATTCAAATAGTTTGGTCAAATATTGTCTTAAAAGCTTATTTATTCAGCTTTCAGATCGCTGACTGGTTTTGTGGTCCAGGGTCAAATATGAATTAACCCACGTTTAAGACTAAAAGTGTAGTATTTGCCATTGTGGGAATTCAGTTTTACACTGTCAGACAACTTCGGGATCTTCTGAACTTCAAAAGTGAAATGGCGTTCTGAACAAGAAAAAAATGCAGGGTTTGATCTATATGTTGTTGATTTGATTATTATGAAAACTGTTGCATGAGTCAAATCACAGAAATAGCAAGAGATTTTGATGAAAAATTACTTTTAAACAATACACGGATGTTTTGTTCCAGCAATGTGCATTAAAAACAGAATCAATATTGATTGTTAGACTTTCAGTTTGACCGTTTTTATATTAAGAGCTGCAAAACTAGTTAAATCAACCTGTGTCTTAAATATTCGAGCATCCTTCAGCTGCTTCGTCCTTCTCTTTAACCAGCCGTCTGCTGGTGTCACAGTAAATACTACTACTTAGCCCCAAGGTCGCCACGGCTGGCCATGCATATGCCCCGTAAAGGCTTTTTCTCATTTGTTTTGGGTCTGTGCCCAGCTCCAGGGTGTGCAATATTTCAGTCAAGCCAAGCATTTTACAGGCTGGCCAGATGAAGAACAGCTAAACCTTGCTCTGTGATCAATAACGACTGATCCGCCCACAAGGGGCTCTCCCTTCGCTGGGGAAAAGCAGAGGTCCGGCCTACCCACCAGATTTTTTTGGTAGAAACTCAAGGCTCTTGGAGTCAACCTTGAAGTTGTTCTTTAGATGGACGTTCTGTAAACAAAGTCAAGACTGACATGCCCTGAAAAAAAGCGCTAGTGGTCTATATATATTGATAGACAGATGCTGTGCCGGTGTATTCCTCCCACGCCGTTTCTATATTACAACAGACATCATATATTTCTCAGATCTTCCCACTGCCTTATTGTAAGGCTCGTTAACTGTACGGCCGCTTAATTAGGCAGCACTTCAAAGTCATGGCGTGGGCCAGTATCAAGGTTTAGAAGAGATTTATATCACACAATGGCTCCACGGGTCTTGAAAAATTAATGAACGCTTAGTCGGGATCCGACTTATAGGCGACATGGCGCAATATAAATCAATTTGAGTTTGAGCCTTGCAATCCGGAAGCGGCTGTATCTGCTGGACTAGACATTTTTAGAGCATTTTTTTTGAGGTGCATCGGAGGTAACGCGGACGAAATGGGTCAGGGGCGAGACGTGAATGCACAGCCTCGTGACCTTTCTTCAATGACGGCATGCTTTCATACACGAACTAACGACTTGTGAGTTTATGTGAAGTAATTACGGGTGCAGAGATCAGCCATAATCACATTGAGACAGTGGCGAGCGCGGGTCAGGACCATATGTTTGACTCCTTTCTCAGCTCCCGAACAGACTTCAGTGGAATGCAAACATAATAAGGACTAACTAATGCCTTTCGCATTGCTGCTCTCTTCTCTGCCCTTCATCTCCACCGAAGCCCATTACTGAGCTCAGAGAATTGCAGCAAACTGCTGTGGTTTATTTTTTTTAAACTTGTCAGTGCCATTTATACACAGGAAGTCATATTATCTCATGTGGGGTAAAACTCGCATTGAAATGGCCACTTGAAGGGGCAAATAAATCTACCTAAAATGCTCACTGAAGCAAATGCCCTGTGTTGACTCAATGATTTCAGCATATTTATCTCAGCGTTACTTCTAATAGATGGCCTGTAGGCCAAAAGGCATGAGGAAGTGGTGCTTCAGCTAACATTTAAGCATAAGCATCATTTTAGCGCTTGTGTTAACAGCAAAAACAGTGCTGAGTCTATTTTTGCACGATGTTGGACAAAGAACAACCTGAAAATGCACTTGAAACCTTTTTCCAGTGTAATCTTGTATGATTTAGACTTACGAACCAATATAAGTACTCATTGCTCACCTATTGTTTGAAAAAAGATGTATGCCCACATAAATTTGCTATTAATGCCTGGACGATTTAAGCTATTTGTAGCTGTACTCTGGGTTCTTTTTTTTGTCTCGAATAATTACTAAATCTGGCACTTTTGCTCATATAAATTGTTTAATGATGATCAAGTTTGTGTTTCCCAATAGCAGGGTTGTTTTCATCACTAAATTGAGAATGCATTTTAAATTTAAACATAATTGCTGAATTTGATTTGATAAAAAGGATGGGATTCAAATTTGAATATTAGAAAACCGAACTGAAAACTAATTTTTGACTAAAAGCATAGTTTGTCAAAAGTTTGCTTTTTCAAAAACAAACCAAAAAAAGGATTATTTCACTCCCAGAATAAAAACGTCCTTGTCTTCCACCAAGATGTCAATGTCTTTCTTTCTTCAGTTGAAAAGAAATGAAGGATTTTGAGGAAAACATTCCAGGAATTTTCTCCATATAGTGGACTTCAATGGTGGCCAATGGGTTGAAGGTCCAAATTGCAGTTTCAATATAGCTTCTAAGGGCTCTGCACAATCCCAGCCGAGGAATAAGTGTCTAATCTAGCAAATGCTTGTCTTGGACGAGCTCTGCGATGAGCGTTCACGACTTCACGCAACATAATCATGTCGGAAAGGTCATGTGTGGTTTGTTCTTTGTGTACTCTGGTTCAAAAAGGTAGAGTAGGCCGAAAAACTTCATTTCCTCTTCCATCTTCAAAATTGTCCGACATTGTTGTTTGTAAAGGGCGTTTGACTTTCTTTGCATGTTCGCTTTGTAAACACTGGGTCGGTATGTCCGCCTACGTCATGCGTGACCTTTCCAATGTGATTATGTAATGCGTGAAGTAAAGCTAGTGCAAGATGAGCATTTGTGGTTTTAAAAGTATATACATTTTTATTACTTTTAGATAAGACCCTTATTCGTTGACTGGGATCCTGTAGAGCCCTTTGAAGCTGCTTTGCAGTTTGGACCTTCAACCCATTGGCTCCCACTTAAGTCCACTATATGGAGAAAAATCCTGGAATGTTTTCCTCAAAAACCTTAATTTCTTTTTGACTGATGAAAGAAAGACATGAACATTCCGGATGACTTAGGGGTGAGTAAATTATCAGGAAACTCTTATTCTGGAAGTGAACTAATCCTTTAAAAAAGCCTTATTTGAAAGTTTTGGAGAAAAAGATTTAAAAAGTTTAAAACATTATGTGCCATAAAGGAGTGTGTATTTAATATAAATTTCATCATATTTAATACATTAGTTTTTCAGTCCAATTCATATTCCATTTTGCCTTCCTGCAGGGTGTGGTTAATTCAGTTTAAATTCCAACTTATAAATTCAGTTTAATTCTGAAGTTATCCAAACCCTGTGCAATAACTCAATAATAAATAAGCTGAATAAAGAAGCTTTCCATTGATGTATGGTTTGTTAGGACAGGATAATATCAGGCTGAGAAACGACTATTTGAATATCTGGAATCTGCAAAAAATTGCCTTTAAAATTGTTTAAATCAAGTTCTTAGCATTGTATATTACCAATCAAAAATTGAGTTTTTATGTTTATGGTAGGAAATTAACAAAATATCTTCATGGAACATGATCTTTAATATCCTAATGATTTTTGGCATAAAAGAAAGATAGATCATTTTGAGCCATACAATGTATTGTTGGCTATTGCTAAAAAATAAACCCACACTACTTATGACTGGTTTTGTGGTCCAGAGTCACATTTATGAATGATGAATTCACAAGTTTTTAATAAATTCAGTTCTGTTGTTGCAGTTACTCTGCTTCTTTGATTACGCATGCAGCCTTATGGAAGAAATGATTGAACTCACACCTTGAATCCCATAATAATACTCACTAAGGCAACACCCTGACCCAATCTACTCTGAGCATTGGAAAGCGTGACCTTTACACATGTGTTTCAGTAGGAGATTTTGAATGTTGGAGCTAGGGGACTGTTAGACTTGGCTGGGGTCAGCAGATATCCTATGCTGATCTTAGTGATTGGATCGCAGGTGATTACCATAAGCAATTTAAATGATATTGATTTATCCTCTCGCCTGCTGTAATTGAACACCGCGACCAAGCCCCTGCACCCTTTTCCCTCTCTCCTTTTCCTCTTTTCGCTCTCGCATTAACAAAAATGCATTGGGCGGCCTGAGGAGCGCCCATAAAAAGGAAGGGATCCAGCCTTGAAGGGCCAATCAATTGGCAGTTTGCCACGGCAACAATGGAATTGTTCAATTAATATCCTATCTCTGGTTAATTTAGCTGCTTAGCATCGTGGCCCCCCTCACATTATACACAGGGAATGTCGAGGTAGCAGTGGGACTTGCTCCAATTTGGATGCAAACGTCCTCCATGTTTCTCATCTGGACAAGAATAATAGAAGAAAATGTTGTTTCCTGAGAGCTTCCTGCCAGATAACCCCCCTAGTGTAATAACCTTGGGAGTTAATCAACTTCTTTTAAATCAAACGCCTAATTTGAACGATAATTATAATTTGGCATTTAGATAACATTGACTAAGCACTTGATTGAGGCAACAGGACAAAAAACAGGCCTAATGGCAATTCTTCCCATGAAAGCACCGTCAAATAAGTTTCGTATCTACAATATTCCGTCGCGCTCTTATGCGGAGCTATATTTGGCGCTCGGATCAATTAATGAATGGAAAAACTCCACCTGGGAGACACGCTCGTGCGTTCTCCATTTTTCACCCACCTTTCCACCACCTCGGGAGAGTGCGCAAATTTCTTGTTTTAATATTTTAGCGCTCCGACTTAAGCTTCGGAGTTCTCTGCAGGTAGCGTACTAGATCATCCTGACATTTCAAAGTACTGAAACCTTTGGAATAAAGTGTTTTTTATTTCATTCTATTAACATAATTTATGTTTGTCAGAGAGCCCACCTCTGTGGAAGTCAAGTAAGGAGGGGTCTTGCCATAATTCATCGTCACATGGCTCTCCGTGTGTTCACGTATGTGTGTGTGTGAGACGCGTGATAGCGGCTGCGCGACGTTCGACTTCATTACTCGGGCCTGAAACATTGATGAGGCAGAGAATAGACTCGGCTGTCACCATTTGGATTCTGTTGTCATGAAAAGATCAAGCACTTTTTCCCACTCGGATATAAAGTTGATGTGACGTCATCTCGCTTCAAGCCAACTGCAGTCAAAGATTAGACCCAGTGACCCCTAGGATGTTGATGAATCGTAGTTATCTCTCCTCTATCGATTTATAGAAAAATTGTGTTATCTTTTATTAAATAATTTTCTAAACTTCTAAAGTAAAGTTACTGTTAGGTCTGAGCATTTTCCTAAAATGCTTTGACAGTATCTACACCTGTAATTATTAATAAAATGTTTTAAATGGATAGTTCACCCAAAAATTAAAATGACTTCATGATTTACTCACCCTCAAGCCATCCTTGGTGTATATGACTTTCTTCCTCCAGATAAATGCAGTCGGAGTTGTATTAAAAAATGGCCCAGCTCTTCCAAGCTTTATAATGGCAGTGAATGGCTGTTGAGATTTTGAAGTCCAATAAAGTGCATCCATCCATTATTAAAAGTGCTCCACAGGGGTTAACAAAGGCTTTTTAAAAGTGAATCGATGCATTTGTGTAAGAGAAATATCCATATTTAAAACTTATAAAACGTAAACTTTAGTGCTGTCCCCTTATAGTCGACCAAAATTTTATTCTTCACAGAAAAAAAATTACAGTGGCGAACTCACAAAGTCCGTGACGGACAGATCGTTAACAGCTGGTCAATGTGGTAATATAGTACATTGGGCAGGACATGTACTGCATGTCCTGCCCAAATGTGCATCTATCATTCGTCCACCTCAAATATGGCTTTTTTTAATCTGAAATAAGTAGTAGCAACTACTACTACACAGCAAGTCAATAAAATGTTAACCTACAAAAATGTGCTCTATTAAATTGTCTATGTGGAGTGTGGAAGCTGAATAGCAGCGCGCTAACTGCATGACAGATGGAGGCACTGTCTCTTGCTCTTAAAATAGCAAGAGACGGTGTTTATTTTTGTGCACTCCGAATACCAACAAAATGTTGTGCTTTTGTAAAATAAAGCAAACTGGAATGTGCTTTCTGCCGTCTTGGTCTCTGTGAACTTGAGCGCGAAAGTTCGAAACTCTGAGTATACTTGTCTTACAGACATGAAAAATATATCTATAGAGTGTGAAATGTCTAACAAATATTCTCTGATTATCTAATCTGTATGAAACATGCATACAGGCGCATCCGAGTCAGTGTCGCAGACTTCATCTCTTAATCCAAAAACAAAGAAAGCATTTGTTTATTAGTAAATTATTAATATGTAAACTTTTTTTTGCATGCCCTTGAGTGCTTATTGGGCTATGTAGGCAATTAAAGGCTCATTATTATGATTTATATGGTTTATTAATAAACGTGCGACTAATAGTCGACTAACGCCTAAAATGAACGACTACTAGTCGACGAGAAAAATCTTTAGTCGAGGGTAGCCCTAGTAATCTCTAGTTTCTGCTAACTGTCGTACGCATGTTTACAAAAGAGGGGCGTTCCAGCATATAACGTAGGACGTAGGCGTTGCATAAGTTCCGGTAAGAATATGGTAGTCTCATGAGAACCAAGTTTTGTTTACAGCAAAGAAAAACCATACTAGGTAATATTTATACAATTTTTATGACCTATTTTCTCTACACCCGTTTCTGACCACAAAGGTATTAAGCATTACTTTGTTTTTCGAACCTACAGCTAATGTGACAGTTACCAAATGTCATCCCATTCCGATTAAGCAAAAAATAAGAAGTTTAAGAAATTTGATTTTTAGCTGTAATTAAGACCTCATATTGTTTAAAAATGCACCAATTTATTGAGAGATTAGACATTTTAAGTGGTTGATAGGGAGTTGTGAAGGGTTTCCAGTCTGTTTCCAGCTAGTTAAACAGACAGGAATTGATGATTGGAACAAGATTGAGAATGCGAGCCAAATTCAAACTTGAATTGCCCACATGAGCACCGCAGCTCAATGTACTTGGATACGGCTCTGACATGTTTTCCATTTAGAGCCGTCTAATTGGATTCAGCCAGCTTACAAACTTGACAGTCTGAAGATGAATGTGGCATTGAAGGGTCTGCACGCAAGACTTTACCTCAACAATTTAATCTGAGGGAAGGATGCATTTGATTTATTTGACAATATTGTTGTATTGATTAGAGCGTATAGATTCTTACCTCAGTTTTGTGTGGATCCATTCAGTCAGTTCTCCAGTATATGCAGCAACCTTCAATACTCTTGTTTCATGACCCCATTGGGCATACACACATCACTTCTGAGTCCTTGTGCTGTTACAATGGCAAAAGATTCAACTGATTTAGCTCCTTCAACTGCTTAAAATGCTTTAATGTGAGTGTCGCTGTTCTTGAGAGTGTCTTACAAAAGTTGTTTCCTCTGTGGGTGAATCTTAAGTTCCAGTGAAACAGTACATTGCGTGCTGCAGCGAAGGTGCAGTGGGATTGTCTCTCAGCATCACTTCGGCTTGCACCTTCATGCGGCCGTGATCAGAGACGGTGCTGAAGCCAGTCAGAGGCCCCCGGTTTGGAGCTTCGCTGCCTTCTGAAGGAAAATCAATAACCTGGAGGCAAGCTAATTAACTGAAAATCATTTAACCCTGTCTCAGCAATACATAAAAATGTGGCTGCTATGAGGAGCAGAGTTAATAATAGATAAATCTGCCCAGTTTTATGAAAGAAATAAAAGCTGCTTCAGAGGCTGTGAGAGACCTGAGGGAGAAGGCTGGCAGCTCAATCACTCTGGAAATATCATTCAAATCCATCCTGTCAAAAACTTACGATCGGAATAGTACCGGACACAACTGATCCAAGATATCATAATAGAAGTGAAATTGATGCTGTCCAGCTCTGTCAATTATAGCCATGGACCGTAATAGACTGCATGTTACAAAGGTGTTGCAGCATTGTACGTGCGTCTTTACAGAAGAAAGCACAGTCCTCTCAAACCTTTACAGTCTGGAGGAAAAGCAGTGAAACTCGCATTTTGAACCTGTGGTGCAGATGTTTGATTTCTTCCTGACTTGACAAATAATTGTGGTTTTAGCATCCCCATTACTGTCGCAAGTCCAGGGAGTCGAAGGCACAGCCTAAAAAGTCCAAACAGAGATTTATTTGGTCTTCGTATACTGCGCTTTCGCTCACCCTGTGGCATTCGCCAATCAATAATTGAACAGACCGAGGATAATAGCTTCTACGCACACCGCGCCGTTTCTGAACACGCAGGAACACGGTAGAAACTCATCTGGAGGTGAAATAAATTGCTGCTTGAATTCCAAATGCAGACTGAAGGATAGAGAACTAGTGTATTAATGTTTGGCAGAATTTTTTAAGCATTAGAGGCACAAATTCCATTTTTATTTCTTCTGAGGATTGCTAGATATGTTTGAGAATCTAAACTATCATTACCTAGGAAGAAAACTAGGTAGCCTATACAGTTGAAGTCAGACGTTTACCTCACAGAATCAGCAAAATGTAAATTATTTTACCAAAATAAGAGGGATCATACAAAATGCAGGTTATTTTTTTATTTAGTACTAGCCTGAATAAGATTTTTCACATAAAAGACGTTGACATATAGTCCACAAGAGAAAATAATAGTTGTTTGTTTGTTTTGCTCGGTCATAGTTGTTCATGAGTACCTTGTTTGTCCTGAACAGTTAAACTGCTCGCTGTTCTTCAGAAAAATCATTCAGGTCCAACAAATTCTTAGATTTTTTTTTTTTATTTTTTTATTTTTTTTTAGCATTTTTGTGTATTTGAACCCTTTCTAACAATGACTATATGATTTTGAGATCCATCTTTCACACTGAGGACAACTGAGGGACTCATATGCAACTATTACAGAAGGTTCAAATGCTCACTGATGCTTCAGAAGGAAACATGATGCATTAAGAGCCAGGGGTGAAAACTTTTGAACAGAATGAAGATGTGTACACTTTTCTTATTTTGCCTAAAGATCATATTTTTTTCATTTAGTACTGCCCTTCAGAAGCTACAGAGGATACTTTCATGTTTTCCAGAAGACAAAATAAGTTTACCCTGATCTTCAAATTCAAAAAGTTTTCACCCCCCGTCTCTTAATGCATCGTGTTTCCTTCTGAAGCATCAGTGAGCATTTGAACCTTCTGTAATAGTTGCATACGAGTCCTTCAGTTGTCCACAGTGTGAAAAGATGGATCGCAAAATCATACAGTCATTGTTGGAAAGGATTCAAATACACACAAATGCCGAAAAAAAACAAAGAATTTGTGGGACCTGAAGGATTTTACTGAAGAATGGTGGGCAGTTTAACTGTTCGGGACAAACAAGGGACTCATGAACAACTATCACCAAACAAACAAACAAACAAAAAAACCCTTCACCATGTTCAAGGCCCAGAAAGAAATTAAGGAATAGTCCATGTGACATCAGTGGTTCAACCATAATATTATGAAGCTACAAGAAAACAAAAATAACGACTTTATTTACCAATTTTTTTTTTTTCTCTTCCATGTCAGTCTTCGCCATGTGTTCACAAGGTCAAATTTATGCAGAAATGCAGAAAGTTCATGACTTTAATGGTGCCTTGAGTTGTCGGGAGTTCAGTGCCGTGGTTCAGATCTGGCTTGGGAGATTTTGATCCAAACAATGGCAGAAGTCCTCCCAGAGACAAATAGGGATGAACTCCGCGAGCAGACAGGCAGGTGATAACCGAACACCATTAAGTGCGTGGCCTGCAAAAACCTCCATGAGCTGTGAAAAAGCTCCATTACTTTAGGGTAAAGAGGGGTGAAACGCAGAAAGGCACTTTTCTGCTGGGAGCAGGCCTTAATGTGGTGCAAATGGGCAAGAGTGCATTGTCACCTCCAGACTTGATGCACTACCATTCGGGCCTGACAGACGCAGTACTCTTATTGCCCATACACGCCTGCTTTGTTACCACAGACACCGGGCAACACTTCCAAAGAATGGGTTGTGTAACACCCATCAAGCCTTTCAAAAATACTACTTTTTTTTTTTTTTTAACACATTTTCGTAGAGCTAATGGTTCAGCGCACATGCCAGTAGTTAAATCGCAGCAGGCTTTCCACCCAATTACGACTTTGTGTTTACAAAGCATCACAAAATTGTTGCTCAAAAGGGAACGCGGTGGATTCGCTCTCATTGGTCCAGCCCGTCAGTCATCGAAACCAATTGTCGCAGCACGGGAACATGGTCTAGATTACTCTGGATGTCTGGCCTCTCTAGCTAAAACATCCCTGCCGAGACCAAGAGCAGATTCCTGGGCAGAAGGAAGAGGAGAAAGAGAGAGAGTAGTTACATGAGTGCTTATTACTTCTCACAAACCTTGGCAGCGAGTCCCAGGCGCGGGGCGGCAGATTAATTTTTGACGACGCAATCGATTGCGAGAGACTTTTTTACCCCCTTCCTCCCATCTCCCGAACACAGACACGTCTAATTTGTTGCTTATCTTACGCCGACTTTGAGCATTGTTAAATCGTACCTTTCAGCTGTTTAAAATCGCTTGCTGTTTCCCAAACACTTGATATTTTACCGGCAACCCTCTGAAAGGGAGATGGAGAACGTGGAATCAAGACGCCCAGGGTGCGAATCGGATCGTTCTCATCTTAATATGGCCTCCACCTCCCGCTCTGAGTTTCTTTCATGACGGAGGTGCTTGTGTGAAATGCTGATGTGGAGTCTTTCCCTCTTTACACCGACTCTCTCCCTCAGGTCTTTCTTCTCCCCGCTCTCCCTCCTGGCAATAGATCCGATCTCCTCAGGGGAAATCATTACATGGCATCATTACCATCCCAACACTTTCATCCACCAGCTCTTGTTTCAAGCCCTCATCATTTGATTATGTTTAGGGAGGAGAGTGAGGGGGGAAGAAATAAAATGGCCAAACTAATAAATAGCTCCTCGAGGGCTCTTTTTAAGATCGGGGTGCTTGTAGGATACAGAGAGTTCGGTACGGTCCAGAGGGACGCTGTTTGCTTCCACGTGGTGCTTGTTTTTGAGCGGAGAGCTGCGATGGTGGGTGGAGATTCGGCCTAGCAGATGTTCTGCGACTCCTTGGTCTATTTGCAATGGAAATGAGTGTTGTGGGCTGCTTCACGGAGGTCATTTGTGTCTAATATTTCCAGTTATCCAACTTTGTTTCTATCAGGCATAACAAGAGATGATAGAAACTAGATTTTTACATTTTGCTTTAGAGTGGATGCCAGTGCATTGCTATGTGGTTTCTAAAAGGTTCTGAATAGCTTTAATGCTGGTTTGCACACAACATTTTTGTTATTGACTCACCCTAATGTCGTTCCAAACCTGTAAGACCTTCGTTCATATTTGAAACACAGTTGAAGATATTTTTGATGAATCCGAGAGCTTTCTGACCCTGCATAGATGGCAGCGTAACTGACACGTTCAAGGCCAAGAAAGGTAGTAAGGACATTGTTAAAATAGTCCATGTGTCGGCGCCAATAGTCTCGCGATTAGTATGCCGACATACAGTGCAATTGCACTCATGGCGCCCCGAGTTCGAATCCCGGTTCATGTTCCTTTGCCGATCCCACTCCCTTCTCTCTTCACCCGATGCTTTCCTATCTACTCTACACTGTCCTGTACAAATAAAGGCATAAAAAGCTCATAAATAAAAAAAAAAAATCATAAAAATAAAAGTCCATGTGATGTCCATGCCTGTCAATCAAGCCCTCAGTGAACTGTCAGTTGACCTATCGTTATGCCCCTCAAACACAGATGAGCCAATGGCAGTTGAGCATCAGTTGCATGGAGCCTGGAACTCGGACATTTCTAGGTTTCAGCGCCATAGGGAAACATTGGAAGATCTGAAGCTCTTAACAGTTTGATGGTGTTTATGCTACAAAAATAGTAAAACGTTGTGCCTGGGGTACTTGTAACGCTGATTCAAGGTATCTGGAGTGGATAGGCAATGGAATTTGGAATTTATTTTATTATATGTGACCCTGGACCACAAAACCAGTCATACGTTGCACGGGTATATTTGTAGCAAAAGCCAAAAATACATTGTATGGGTCAAACTTGTTGATTTTTCTTTTGCGCCAAAAATGATTAGTATATTAAATAATGGTCACGTTCCATGAAGATATTTTGTAAATTTCCTACCATAAATATATCAAAACATCACTTTTGATCAGTAATATGCATTGCTAAGAACTTCATATGGCCAACTTTAAAGGCGATTTTTCTCAATTTTTCTCAATTATTATTTTTTTTTTTTTGCACCCTCAGATTCCGGATTTTCAAATTGTTTTATCTTGGCAAAATATTGTCATATCCTAACAAACCATACATCAATTTTTATTTCGGCTTTCAGATGTTGTATAAATCTCCATTTCAAAAAATTTACCCTTATAACTGTTTTTGCGGTCCAGGGTCAAATTTAACGCTCATTTTCTGGTTGTCATACTTTCATTAAGTCATCCGCTCAAGCAGAACCTTAATGTCTGTAAATATCTCTGCTAAAACAAGCTAACATTGTAAGTCCATGCTAACGTACAAACCTAAATAGCTAAATAGAGGTGGTCCTTCTGTGTCCAAAAACATGATGAAACAGGTTTTTAAACTGACAGCTGTCATTGTAAGAGTTGGCAACTCTGTTTGTTTCTTTGAGGCAACAACAGTAACTAAGGAGGGCGGGGCTTACTGGTCGGTCAATTATGTGATGAATTATTGCTTGATTTTTAATACTTTGTTCATTCTTTTTAAAACGTTTGTTCAAATTCCTAATCCAAAATCAAATTAAAGTGCCAGAACGTCATGAAACTCCATGTGTTGAACATTTGTTCTTTTGCGACTTCTTTTGTGTTGTGCTGTCCAGGTGCTCTCTGAATTGTTTCTGTGCATAGTTTTCTAGGAGGTGCTCGAAGTTGACGTGGAGAGACAGGAAATAACTGTGCTTTATTTTCCCAAGTCTGCAGTGGGCTGGCAATAGTAAAGCTTTCAGACAACCATCCAAGAACTAATCACTCACATTTAGAATTCGCTCGGAGGTTCAGAGCGAGCGACACACACACTTTCTCTCTCCATCTCTCTGCTGCTCTCTTTGCCCAACCCACGTATCTGACCCAAGACCAGAAAGCACAGCAGGAGTGTGGGCGTACTTTTCCAGCTTCATCCAGAGGTCACGGGTCACCAGTCGAGGAGGAAAACAGACGTCTTTTATCGCCATTTACTAATATAAACACATTTAACCGGCAAATAAACAAACAGCGGAGATGAGCGGACAGCAGCGTCCTTTAGTTTGCACATTTCGTGATTGAGGGAATGAAAGCACTTCAGAATTCCTTCGCTGTAGTCCTGCTCGAAAAACATTGTCAAAATCTGTTGTTTTTGCTGCGCCTACTTTTTTCTTGATGTTGGCTTACAATCTTTGATCGGTTAGTGATGGGTCAGTGATGAGACCCCAGTCTCAAGTCCAGTGTAAAGCTAAAGTTTCATCAGGTATTACAGCCGTCACGAGCGTGATGGTGGGCAGTAATTACACGGCTCCGCTGCTCTGCGGTGATTCCTGTGTCAAAACGGATGCCGTGGATTGGCAGGGTCCACTGGCCCGGGTCTCCTGGGTGCCCATTAGAAACGTGGCTCACTGGTCTGATTAGCACCCCATACTCTCCTTTCTTCTCGTTTCTTTCTTTTTGCCAGTGCTGTGGATACAAGGTATAGAATGCTTACTGCAAGACTTCTCAACCCATTTTTATGTTTTAGAAGTTTTGCGACAATACCCACATAAAAAATATAGTTATAAATGTTAGTATTTCAAAGGTGACTAATTGCAGTCGTAGGAGCCATTCTTTTTTTGCTTTGAAATATGTGAGACACAGACACTGCAATGGGGGAAAAAATATTTTTTTCCCCCTTTCTTTCTCACTTTTTACTTTATTAGTAAAGCTTTTGCTTAAACTTGAGCTTGTGTACTGTGTTTTTAGAGTGCTGTGTCATGGATGTGAGACTACTGAGTGGGATGGTCAAACACGCTTGTCTAGCATGTTTACAACAAAAACAATGAAAAAGTAACGCAGTGGAATGGAAAAAGGCATTCTGTGTGAACTCTTAATAAACATTTTCAGCAGAAAGTTTCAGAACAATTATGAAATAAAGTAATTATAATATAAATAATTGTTGTTGTTAATTATCTTACTTTTAATATATAAATACTAATTACATTAATTACATTAATAATATATTATTGTCATTATTATTATTACTAGTACTAGTAGTATAATTATATAATATTTTATATAATAATTAATAATACAGACTTGGCATTCTTGTCTCTTGTCTACAAAATCATGCAGACTTTTTTTTCTTACACATCTTACATATATTAGACATTATCTCACACTTATATATAATCAGAAATCTTATATGTAATTACAAATTTACTTATGTTTTTAAATATTTTTTCTGTTGAATTAAAGTGTAAAAATTTTTTAGTTTCGTATTAATTTATTGTTAATATTTTAATTAGTATAAAAAATGAATAATAATAATAATAATAATAATAAATTATAGTAATAATAATAATAATAATTATTATTATTATTATTATTTATTGTAGTTGTTAGTTGCATATAGCATTTCAGAAACTGAACATTTCAGAAAATAAACAGTATAATAATAATAATAATAATCGTTTTTAATTTATTTGTTAGTGTTTATAAACTTATTATTATTATTATTATTATTATTATTAGTCTATTGTCTACAAATTCATGCATTTCTTTTCTCACATATATTCTTATAAATCTTATAAATCACACTCATAAATCTTATAATTAATGCACTTATTCCTTTTAAAAGATTTTCTGCTAAATTATTTAATAATTATTTTAGTTTGATGTTAATTTATTGTTAATAATATGTAACAATAATATGTAACAATTTTATTAAAAATGATTATTATTGTTGTTATATAGTTGTATATATAATTTCAGAAACTGATCATTTCTGAAAAAAAAATAGTTGTTTTTAATTTTTTTTTATTTGTTAATAGTGATGATAAAACTTGCTAGTAACCCATGCATTTTTTTTTTCTCCACTACTTTGCACTTTGATTCCACATGCCCTGCGTGAACAGTCCCTCACAGTTGCAGGCATTCATTTAATTTCTTTTTATAAGATGTATTATATCTATTGGCTCAATATCTAGATTAAATACCAATAAAATGTTGAATTCTGCAAGCAAAAGGTAGTTTTAGAGCACCTAGCAACCTTTGGTGCATTCACCTATTGCTGGCTTGTGACATTGAATTTTCCTTTTCATCAAGATCACGATTTATCCTCCATTTAATATAATTAAGTGTAAGAGAAGCTATGTAGGCCTACTGTATTTTATATAGAGGTCTAGTCTATTACTATCAAGTTTAGAGAAATAAAAACAGTACCTAAATGCCAGATCCAGCTGAGTCGAGTCGAGAACCTCTGGCTTATTGTGTTTGTAGGACTGACTTTGTGATGCTTGGTAGTCGATTTTGGTTTACGTAGCTCAACCCTACACCCGTTAAAATCGCAGCAGTAGTGTGCAGAAATCCTTGGGCGCAAACATAACCTTCACAGATGTGGTAGTGCACAAGCACTCCTCCAGTAAATGAGGCCATAAAAGCCAGGAGTCCAATTATGCACCTGAAATAAAGCGCTCATCCACCGAAGGCTTCGGCTTGACGCTCAAGGCCACGCGTACGCGCCGGCCCGGTCTTCGAGCGCTAATGCCTAACAGATCAACATTCTTCTCATATCGCTCATCGGGTAACTCGCCGCGTGCTCGAGAAATCACAGGCCCATCTGCCGCAAATAAGTCTCGGAGGAGGGTTTGCGCTTGTTTCTGAGGTTGCTCGAGATGAGGTAGTGCTGTTCTTATCTCTCCGGACTTCAGTTTAACGGGCTTTCGTCGGTTCCCGTAGCAGTGCAGCAATGTTTGATTACTCTTAAATCACCCGCTGAGAAAACCCGGAGCTCAGCTCTCCCTGTTGCCGCAGCCATTTCAGCCTGGCAAAATAAGATGTTTCAAGTCGTTACGCCTGTCCTGAGTACGTAAGCCTGAGGTGGGGACGGTAGAAAATTGCCTTGAATAATCTCAAATATTTGCTTTGAAAGGGTTTGTGAGGGTGTTGTCAGGAGCTACGCGTGTCTCGCACCCCCTGCTGATTACAATCATCTCTCCAATTTAGTATAAATTAGGTCAAATGGGAATAGCCCGTCATAAACGCGTAGAGCTATTCTCAGCTCCAGCTGTGTAGATGTACTTGAAAGAAGGTGTTAACTAAGACACTGAAATAGCCATTAGTGCTGCTCTGCATGACTGGATCACATGCAATCTTCATTTAAATTCCACAAATCTGGCTCTTTATAACTCAAGGTCTGCAATAACGCAGTGATGTACGTATGCTGACCTGAGGTGTAGATCCTGGTCTGTGGTTTGCTAGTGCTTTTAATATTATAATATTACCTCTTTATAGGGATTTAAGTAAAAAAAGCAATTCTATTTTATTTTTATTTATTTATTTATTCTGTTTATTAAAGCCAAGTATGAATCTTGGTAGTGTTTTAAAGCATTTTGGGTCATTCTATAATTAGGGGTGCATTTAGAATTTGACCTTAGCTGCTTTGAAACAATCTATATTGTATAAAGTGCTATATAAATAAAGGTGATCTGTAGGAATATGTGCATAAAATACCATCTATGTTTGCTACTGTTCACCATGTTACCTTTACTGGGTAACACAGTTGACAGGTAACTTAATTGACAGGTAACTTAATTTTAGGCCTATACTCAACTACTGAGCATATGGTATGTTTAGAAATATATTTTAATAAACAAAACATAAGTTCAATTGTCTTGTTAAAATGTGCAGCAATAATACTTGTGTAAGAGTGTTGACAGTCAATTAATCCACTCTTGACACAGGTTTGCTAGTTTAAACAATTTTAGGGGAAAGAGAGAGAACTTAACTCCTAGTGTTTCATCCATGTGCTTTTAGAGGAAATATCATTATACTTTGCAAATTAACTGAAGGCGAAACTCTTAAGTTAATTTATATTTGAGGTAATTTTCATGCTTTAATGCAGTTGAATGAGCAACTTTACAAAATTGGGACAGCTTAATACCATGGTTGTATGTGACATGAACATCATTTTTGAACAAAAGATATGTTTTTTTTTTTCAATGTATAGAAGTGTGATTGGGAAAAATATAATTGTGTTCTAGAAAATTAACCATCAGGGCTTTATATTGATGAAAACATAAAAAAATATATACTTTACAGACATGAGATCTACCCACAATTATAGATTGACCCTTTAACATTTATTAAAAAATAACTTAAGGCAGTAACAATTTAAACAATATATTTAATTTGTGTACTTATGTTCAGCTATTCTTTTATATAGTTTACTTAACTATTTTCGGATCGTCAATTATTTAAGCTCCTTAAATATTGGTCACGGACATGGAAATTTACTTTGTTTCACTAAGCTCTTTACTAACTAAAAACGCCCACAGATCATGTTTTCATGCCATATATACATATATATATATACATATATGCATATATGTGTATATATATATATATATATATATATATATATATATATATATTGGTAATCCTGGCTCAATTTGGCCAACCACAAAACACCTTTTGTTCCTCAATTTTTTGCACTCTACTACTTGATTTGTTATAACTTTTGGAAGTCTATAGTACTCCAAATGTTTTTCCCGGTCTGACCAATTATTACAGCCCAAAACATGGCAATAGTTGACCATTTTCAGCAGCAATAATCAGCAAAATATGCACGTTTCCCTCGGTTCAGTGGCATTGTTTATGTTCAGTGCCACCAATATGGCCAATTGATGACGCATTGTGAAAACATTCTATTTTTAAGAGTGTGCATGCAAAAATTCACATACTGTGCAATAGTAGAATAGCTATTCCAAACATAGCCTGCACACAAAAATGTCTCTTTGAATGGGTGCGTTTGTGTGAATGTTTCCTTATATCTCTCTTTGTCTGGCATGTGCATTTCGGTGTCACTGCTGGGCCTCCCTGGTGGACCAATCCTGGTCCATCTGGTATAGGTTAGTGTGCCACATCAAAAGGGAGAACTTCACAGGGCCTGCGAACTCCGAATCTCTCTCAGTTCGTTTGTCGGCGGTGTGCTATCCAGAGCACATTACTGATAATGGCAGGCCGCCTTTGCAGATCCGTCTGTGTCGATAACACGTCTTGCATTCTTTAAATAACAGATCACAGATCAGCTGAATGAGCCGCATGGAATAAATTGCCAGTGACATTTAAGGTGAAATAACTAGCATTCTTCCCGCCTAACGGCGTATGATGAGCCACTTATGTGCATCTGCGGAGTTGAGATTGACGCGAGGATGGAGAGGCATGTTTATATGTGCGTGCAAGCTTGGGTTTTTTTGTGGTGTGTGCATCTTCATTACAGACCCCTGACAGGCCTTTGGTTGTGTAACTTGTGCATAGATTGTTGTGTTAATGTTGATGGTTTAAGCAGTGATAACAGAAAAATTAACACCCAAAAATGAAAATTCTGTCATTAATTACTCACCCTCATCTCGTTCCAAAACCTGTAAGACCTTTGTTCATTTTTAGAGCACAAATTAAGATATTTTGATGAAATACGAGAGTTTTATGACCTGCATAGACAGCAACACAACTGACACGTTCAAAGCCCAGAAAGGTAGTAAGGACATTGTTAAAATAGTCCATGTGACATCAGTGCTTCAACTGTAATGTTATGAAGCTACGAAAATACTTTTTGTGTCCACAAATAACAACTTTATTTAACAATTTCTACATTTTGACTATTTTAACAATGTCCTTAATACCCTTCTGGGCCTTGAAAGGATTATTATCTTAATTTTTGTTCCGAGGATGAACTGCATGAGGGTTTATCCATTTATGGTTTAAAATTTGATTTGGTTTGAGTTTTCTTGTCATTCAGGAAACAATGTGCAAAGTGTCAAAAAGAATAGTAAATTTATCTTGTTTGAAGGATATCTCAACTATAAAACAAGGCAAAAAAATCATATCTCTTGCTGTAACAAAAATGTCTGTGATCTGATATCGATTTTCTTGATATACTTAATAAACTGTGCCTGGTAACAGGTGCATGTGTAGGTTAAAAATAAATTTAGCTTAGCTTAAGTTAAATGTTGACAGTTTAAATTAACTAGTGCATGTTTAGACTAAAAATAGCATTTTAGCTTAGCTTAAATTATATGTTGACAGTTTAAATTAACGGCTGCATGTTTAGACTAACAATAGCATTTAGCTAGCATGTTGACAAGACAGTTTACAGTTTGGCTATTTCTGCTGCTCAAATTTACTTTAAATCCCAGCTTGATGTATAAAACACCACCTTTTACTGATTGTATGTGGATTCTAGTCAAGATTGAGGCAGAAAAGATTGTAGCTTTCTATCTGATGCTAAAGGTTAATTTCTCAGATTCTCACATAAACATCCTTACAGGCACTAATTTATAGAGTGTTTCATCAATCCGCCATATTGGCGGCGTTGAACGTAAACAGTGCCATTGAAACAAACAAAACTTGCATATTTTGCTGATTATTCCTGCTGAAAATAGTCAATTATTGTCATGTTTTGGGCTGTACTAATCGGTCGGACCAGGAAAAGCATTTGGAGTACTACAGACTGCCAAAAGTTGTGAACAGATCAAGAAGAAGAGTGCAAAAAAAAAAACAGGCAGAAGGCGTTTGTGGTTGGCCAAACTGAACCAGGATTTCCAGAGCAAGAATCTTGACAACATTCGTATTTGTTTGTATCATTTCCAGTCAGGTAGGTGGAAATTTTTGGCTATTATCTTAATTAATACTGCTTGTGCTTATCTTTACCACCTATTAACTTTAGTTAGTCAAAATATTGCACCCTTTCCTGCTTACTAAGTCCGTGATTTTGCAGCTTCAACACGTTTTTCTATGGTTTAGACAGCATAAATTAGAAGAACAACATATTTAGTACATTAACCATGCTGTTGTTTACATTCGAGTATCGCCAATTTCGCGGGTAACTGCCCAAACTGTGACGTACGTGCAAACCCTCTAAAAATTCGTTTATAGCGTTTATAACTGTTTTTTGTTAAGCTGTATGAAGAAAAACATGCTAGTGCTACTTCTATCTTATACAGGGATCTACATATTCAATTTTTGCAGCGTGTCTGAATAAAAAGGCTTGCAAAATCAAGTTTTGTACATGTGAAGTGTGATTAGAGATGTGTAAATATACATACAGTGATTACCATTATCCAGACCCCATTACAATGTCTTTATCAGGTTTTGTTTTTGAGTAAGACGGTGTCTTTGTGTTTAAGCCAATAGCTAATGATCCGCTAATCAGGAATGGGAAAAACGCTCGTTGAGCATCCCTACTAGCCGTCGGCTAATCTGTCCGAGGGCTGTTTTCCACTGGGTAGCGTACATTCGAACTGGACCAAAAATTCTTAAGTCCATTATCGGTGCAATAAAGAGCTAATGACCCAATGACGGGAATATATTTGCTGTGGCACCCATCTCTACGAAGAGGCCGAAGGATAAGGAGTCATTAAGGCACCGTTATCTGGTCCAGATAGCATTGGCATGTCTACGCAGATCATTATTTTCGCCCCTGGAGCCGTTTGCCAAACGAGAAGAGCCGTGCGATCAGCGCGGCCGCTCAGACTCAGCCGCACAGCCGGTCAGCTGCGATGCGGAGGGGGAGTCGCTAACGATACGTGCCCTGGCAGCTAATTCTCTTTCTAAATGCCCCTAATGACTATTTTATGAAAGGATCTTGCATTTTATTATTCGGTTTGCTTTAGTCAGCTTGCTGTTTGCTGGGGGTTTGGAGACGAGATGTTTATACGCCACACACACACGGTATCTTTTATTCTTTTGTCGAGGACTGGTCTTAAACAAACGCCCCTGTGAATAGCCCTGATAAAACAATAACGGTGTGTTAAATAGAGTTTGTGCTGTGTCCCTCAATGCTTTCAGACTGATCTTTCTCTCTGGCGTGAGGAAAGAAAATGTATTTACATAGAAATACAGCAATGAAAGGTGAGGAGTTCTGACAGAGGAACAAAAACTCAAATTTGATGCTGTTTGTTGCTATTGTGTGCTGTTGAGACAGGTAGCAAATAGCTTTTTGGTGCATCTGACTCAAATTAGGTTTTTTTTTTGTTGTTTTTCCTGTCTGAACAACATAACACAAGATGAAGTTTAAAGACCTTTTTAATTCCAACAATTGAAAATTGATTGATTTGATTTAATTATATTTCAAGATTTGATCCAAATCATATTCAATTAAAATCTGATTTCAATTTTATTGATTGATTGATTGATTGATTGATTGATTTTCAAGATCTGATCCAACAATTAAACTACATCTAACAGTTGGAATTTAATTTAAGTATTTTATTTATTTTTTATTTATTTTTTTTGTTTGTTTGCTTATGTACATTTAAAGACCTAGACATTTAACAGTTGAAATATTTAAAGTGTATTTATTTATTTATTTTCAAGATTTGATTTAAAATGAAAATATAATTAAAATTTGTATTTATATTTTGTTTTTTGTTTTTTTGTTTTTTTAATTAAAATATTTAATTATCTGAACATTGTACTTATTTTATTTTGTATATTTGTTTTAGTTTTTGTTTTTGTATTTATTCATTTATTTATTTTAAGACCTGTTCCAAACCACATTCAACAATTGAAATCTGATTACTATTTACTATTTGTTTAAATTTCAAGACTAAACTACATCTAATAGTTGAAATTTATTTATTTGTTTGTTTGTTTCTGTTTGTTTGTTTAAATTTCAAGGCCTGACCAACCCCTAACAATTGAAATCTTTTATAAAATGTAAATAAAATCTTAAATTAAATTGTATTTATTTATTCTGAAGATCTGATCTAACAATTAAAATGTAATTAAACATTGTATTAATACTGTATTGTAATTTTTTATTTTTAATTATTAATAAATGGTATTTATTCAATATTTTATTTATTTTTGTATATGTGTATATATATATATATATATATATATATATATGTGTGTATATATATAATTTTTTTTTTTACATTTTTTTTAATCGAATTTTAAGTCTGACTTTATTTATTAATTTATTAATTATCTTATTTCAAGACCTGATCTAAATTAATTTAACAATTGAAATCTGTGGATTGGATTAAAATTTAATTAATTAATTAATTTATTTATTTATAAGACCTAAATCAAACTACTGAATTTGAAATCTTTTATAAAATGTAAATAAAATATTAAATAAAATTTCATTTATGTATTTATTTGAATTTCAAAACCTGACCCAAACTACATCTAACAGCCTAAAATGGTTACACTTTTATTTAAATAAATTTTGAATTGATTTTATTTATTTAGTTAGTTGAGAATGTGACATGCAAGTAGTGCCGTACAAAGCGTGCTCAAAATGTGCGAACAGGCTCATTTGTTGCCCACCCTTTACTTTATATATTGTAGCCAACTATGTGCTAGTCCTCAACAGGTGATATGGTATTTTTCAAATCTGTATTGTGCATGATTGCACTGTGCTGTATATTGTGTAAATATATATTCAAATGACCACAGTGTTACCGCTAACAGTATGGTTTCATTATATCTTCCTTCAAACCCTTCAACTTATGAGACAATTACGGTAAATTAGCGAAGTAGATCCCCCCAGTTCCCTTCGACTGGATTGTTATCTAGCGAGCTTTCAGAGCCGTCTCTGCTTTTTATGGAAGGACTTAACAGCTTGAGTCTAATCAAAGACATTTTTTCCCTCTGTGTTTCAGGCTAAAGAAATTCAATTAGTTTAATTGGTCTGCTTATTATAGGCTGTAATGTGATGTGAGTGCCGCTGTTGTCAAACTTCACAGGCTACTTTAAACAGCCTCCTTAATTAGATGGAGAACTTTAATCTCACTGTTTCAATTGTACAGTCAAGAGGATCTTCAAGCAATATTCTGGCTTTGCTTGCAAAGTAAACTACAAAAGCTTTTAAATAGCTTAAGTGTGGGCCTTACTTATACATTTCTATAGGTTTACAGACATACAGTATTGCAGGGTTTCTGATCAAATGTTTATTTTATTTTATTTCATTGCTGAGCAGCCACAGAGTGATATGAGATGTACATTTGTGGTAGTACGCCAAATGCATTATATTGCCTAAATAAACCCCCGCAGGGTCAAATGCTTTGTTTTGGAGTTTTAATCACCAAGGTCCAGGTTAAGTTTGACCGGGTGACCACCTTTATACCTCACTGAATTTGTTTTAGCTAAAGCTGAGTAGGTCGCTGTTAAACACGCAGCTGTTTTTAGCCGGACTGGTGGATCCATTTCTTTCCCTCTTGGCCTTTTTTGCTTTCCCCAGACTAAAGGGGTGGAAATTTTTGAGGGGCAGTGACAACAAAATGGATGACAAAATGACAAATTGCACTTATGATCAATCACAGAACCGGAAGTGCAGCATGGTCTGGTGGATAGGCTAATGGAGTGGAGACCTGAAGGTTCACCACTGGCTGCTCGGCATCTACAGTTGTGCCCTTGAGCGAGGCACTTAACCCAAATTGCTTCAGTAAACACTCCGTCTTAGAAATGACAGTGTATGCAAACCGGCCCATCAGCTTTCTTCACACACAAAAGAGAAGAAAAAAGAGACGGAGAGATCTATCCTCAAAATGCCATTTTCCATAAATGTTTGCATACACTACCAGTCAAAAGTTTTTGAACAGTAAGATTTTTTTTTCCCAAAGAAGTCTGTTCTGCTCACCAAGCCTGCATTTATTTAATCCAAAGTACAGCAAAAATAGTAAAATTTAGAAATATTTTTACTATTCAAAATAACACTTTTCTATTGGAATATATTTTGAAATGTAATTTATTCCTGTGATTTCAAAGCTAAATTTTTAGCACCATTACTCCAGTCACATGATCCATCAGAAATCATTCTAATATTCTGATTTGCTGTTCAAAAAACATATTATGTTGAAAACAGCTCAGTAGAACTTTTTCAGGTTTCTTTGAGTAGAAAGCTCAGAAGGACAGCATTTATCTGAAATAGGAACTTTTGTAACATTATAAATGTCTTTATCATCACTTTTGATCAATTTAAAGCGTCCTTGCTAAAAAAAGTACTAATATTTTTTTAAAATGATCAAATTACTGATTTATACTGACATTAAGCTTTTGAATGGTAAGTGTATAATGTTACTAAAGCGCTTTATTTTAGATAAATGCTGATCGTTGGATCTTTCTATTCATCAGAGTCCTAAAAGACGTACTCAACTTATATTGATGATGCTGATAATAATAATAATAATAATAATAATAATAATAATAGTAATAATAATAGGCAAATCGGCATATTAGAATGATTTCTGAAGGATCTTGTAACTTTGAAGACTAGAGTAATTTTGCTAAAAAATCAGCTTTGAAATCACAGGAATAAATTACATTTTAAAATATATTCAAATAGAAAGCAGTTATTTTAAATGGTAAAAATATTTAAAAATGTTACTGTTTTTGCTCTTCTTTGGATCAAAAAATTGCAGGCTTGAAGAGCAGAAGAGACCTCTTTAAAAACATTAAAAATCTTTTTCATTAAAAAACTTTTGACTGGTAGTGTACAGTACTATGACTTTTTTTATTTTAGTTGCATAAATCCCATGTTTCGTATTGTGAGAGAACTATTAAATATGTTTTAATCAGCGATTATCTAATGATCTAACCTGAATGTTAGACCGGCATGAAAATTGGCTAGATTTAAATGCATGTTTCTCCTTAAAATGGGGATTTTAACCAGTTCCACCTCAGTTATCTTAATCATCTTGACCTTATTCTAAAAATAAAAACAATTGAAAACCGTAACATCATTTGGACCCATTGCAGAAGCTCAAGTTCAACCTTTATTTTATTTTATTTTATTTTATTTTATTTTTTATTTTATTTTATTTTATTTTATTTTATTTTATTTTATTTTATTTTATTTTATTTTATTTTATTTTATTTTATTTTATTTTATTTTATTTTATGTAAGGAGGGAAAAAAAAATTCCACAGAAAATAAATGGAAAATAACATGGCATCCTGATGTTGGCAGTCAACATTTTTGGAGGCTTCCAAATACCTCTTTTCTCTGACCACTTATTGAAGTAAAAAAGTATTTCATGTTCTGTTTTGTACCCTGTTTATAGCAGGTGCCAAATGCTTTTTGTGAAAAAACAAAGAGGACACAAAGAAAGCCACCACACAGTGCTAACACAATAAAACTGTATTACATTTGTGCTTAAAATGATTACAGTACAGTATGTACACGTCCTAAAAATAAACATCTCATGCTGAATAACACATAAAAAGAAAATCCATATACAATAGCAAGCAAAAAGGAATATTTTTTTTAAATATGTACAACCACCATATACAAATTAAGTTTGTCCTCATATTTTCTCTAGGCTATGCCCTCGGTTTCCAAAGGTTGTCATAGACCATAAAAGGATTATCAACGTAGTAGGCTACAGTAGTGATTTGCTCGCGTGTCGCCTTGAGTCGATAGTAAACAAAACCCGGTAAAGGCAAATCCTCCAACCAGGTATTCATGTGCTCCAGTAATGCCTACAGTTTATGCGACCTGATTGTGTTTAAACAGGATTGAGCAGATCAACATGGGCCGCACAAAAAAAAGAAAAAAACGTCTGAAGGAGATGCTTGGCGACTGGCGGTGATTCAGTTCAGGTATAAACATGTCAGGAACAAAGCCTTGAGTTACGCGCAATGACGAAAAGCCTATTAAATAAATACAGTGAAGAAAGTAACAAACCCTTCGGTTTACGTACGTGCCAAACCCAAATGTTCAAAGAATTCGCATTTGACAGCTAGATCTTAAACAGGATGAAATAAATGTTTCAAAACATCACTACTGAAATCACACCACTTGTCAAAATCGAAGCCCAAAGATCTGTTAGCAAGCTAACACCATGTCCTAACCAGTTTTGTAAAGCTGTCCTAAACAGCCAAGGCATTTCGACTTTATCTGAGGCATTGTGCTGGGTAGCTCCGCCCACTGTGAAATCTCATTGGTTCCTGTAACTGTACATTAAACATCAAACATCTTCTGATTGGCTGAACAGCTGAAAATGCAATTAAGACACGCAAAATAGTTTGAAATAGAAAGGACAATGAGGAAACCCATTCAACCTGAGATCTTATGTTGACATGGCTCCTTTTCTTCTCACACTCTAAATACTGATTTTTAATTTTTTTTTTTTTTACTATGCGCTCTTCACCCTGTAAAGCAAGTGAAATGGAATTGCGATTTGGACTTGGGGGTTGTACATTTGTGTGTTTAAGTTCACAAAAGTCGGCCATCGAGATGTCTCGTCTTCATAAGGCCGTCAGGCAGCGTCATTAAAAGCGAACCACGGTCTTGGTCCGTCTTGGAACGTTCTCCCACTTAGCAAAAACGTCTCTATGGCTAATCTGTACAGTACACCGTCCCTTATTTGGGCTCTTCGTATATACAAAGTAATGGGGACAGGGGCTGGAGAGGACACTAGTGCTTTTTGTGTCTGATTGCATGTCCCCTTCGGGTCCTCTCGCAGCTCGTTCCCCTCCTGCGAGCGTCGGGGTCGCGGGGTGGTCAGCGGACCTGCGGCGCGTAGCCCTCCTTCATCAGTCCTTCCTCGTAGTCTGTCTGGCACAGGATCATGTTGTTCTTCAGGAAGAACTTGTCTCCGACGCAGAACCTGCAGAAAGAGAAACATGGCGTTTACGTAACTCGAGAGGGACGCAGAAGGACTCATTACTAGCAAAACTTGCCGGCTCTCCCCACAGAGCCGCATCCCGCCCCCTCAAATATTAGCGTGCGTTGTCCTGCGGACACTCTGGAAAGAGTATCTCCAGAGTGCACCTAGCATCTTCTCCACCTGCAGCTGTTTCATAAATATACCCCACAGACGGAGCGCAGCCTGACGGGCCGCTGTCTCACTTGACCTTTTGGAAAGAAGATTATGTTGGTCAGGCAGAAGAGAGAGACAAAGGAGGCGGCGGAGAGGGAACGAGAGCGAGAGCGAGCGCTCTGTGTGTTTAGCCGTCCTGAGGGCCGCTTATCTTGCTCGCAGCGAGAGTTCGACAAGGTCGGAGCGCCAGCGAGCGCTCGTGTCTACCGGCCAGCGTTCCCTACCGAACCCTCCCGCCTGTGGACGAGGAGAAAGACAATGTGTTTGAGTGTCTGCAGGTGCCGTTTTAACAATTACAAGTTTGTGGGAATGCAATGTTAGGCAAGCGTTAAAGGGAATAGTTTGGGTTCATCCAAAGTTAAAGGGATAGTTCAGCCAAGAATGAAAACTCTGTCAGTGATTATTCACCCTCATGTCGTTCCAAACCAAATCGTTCATCTTCGGAGCGCAAATGAAGGTATTTCTGATAAAATCCGAGAGCTTTTTTACCCTGCATAGATGCAAAGTATGAGGCCCAGGTAGTAAGGACATTGTTAAAATAGTCCATGTGACAGTGGTTCAACTGTAATTTTATTATATTACAAGAGCACTTTTTGTACGCAAAGAAAACAATCAATTCTTCTGTTCTGTGTCAGTCTTTGAGGCATGTTGCAGGGTCAAAAATCTCTCAGATTTCATTAAAAATATCTCAATATGCAGTCTGAAGATGAACGATGGTCTTATGGATTTGCAACGACATGAGGGTGACTAATTAATGACAGAATTTGAATTTTTGGGTTTCATAACTTGCATAAACCCTGTCCCTTTCTTGTAATCAACTGCAAGCTTGCATTCATATATGCTTTCATCCTATCAAAACTAGTGGAAATAAAATAAAGTGTAACTGACACATTAGAAGTAAAACTGGTAACACTTTATTTTGAAAAAAAACAACTTTAAAGCTGTTTCAACTTAAAGTAAGTGTTTGTGCTGCCTTCATTTTTAAGTTTACTCAACTCAAATATCCACGTTTTCAAGTAGTACAACTTAAGATTTCATGTTGACTAAACTTAAAATTAAGGCAGCACGAACACTTTAAGTTGAAAAAACATTTTTTTATTTTTTTTACTGTGTTCCAGTCGTTAGAGTATTACTAGACTGTCTGCGCTTTATTTTAATGGTCCGCCAACAGACATTCTACTGACTATAAATAACTTTGCAAGTACGTTAACTTATTCTGCTGACCCTAACCCTAATCTAACAGTCTACTAATGCAATAATTAGAGTTAGTTGACATGTAATTACGAATTCATAAGAGTTAGTTGATATGCACTTAACTAGAATGTCTAAAGTAGACTATTTAAATGTAACCTAAGAGGATTTAAAAGCAGGAATATGCACCTAATTATATCAAAACACATTAATTCTCCCATTTGACCTGTAATGATGTTAATCATTTTTAATGTTGTTTTAGGGTTTTAGGCTGTACATTGTCATGGCAACAAAGTTCTAAATTGGATCTTTACACAAAAGGTCAGCAAGTGATTTATTTATTTTTTTTAAACTAAAAACATCACATTGTTGAGATCTTATTAAACCAGCGAGTATTTAACATTTATGGATTAGCCCCTGTGCTTCACTATAACCCAAATTTTTGCTTTTTAAGAAGGACATTCATGTTTGTGGTCATTAATGTGCTGTGGATCGAACAGACATTATTCAAAAGGAGTCGAATAAGATCTGAGAGCTGTCATTGTTGAATATAATAAGCGAGTATGCTTTGTAAACGGCTTCCTCACTCCCTCCCTCGCAAATGCACGCACGCACACACTCGGGAAAAGTTATTTTATTTGTTATACACTGCAATGTCAAGCGGGAAGGCGCAGCCATTAGTTTGGCCCAAGTATCAACAAGTAATATCCATTAATCGCGCTTGTTGACACGGTGATTAACACAAAGCAGAGGTGTGCTTAATGTAATGGTGTCATTCACTCCAATAAAAACGTCCTGTTTAAATGACACATTCTTGCCAGGAATCCATTAGTGTCTGTCTTCTCTGACATCCTGGCCCTCTCCACCTCCTCTTCTGAGCACCTCCATCTCGCCGGTTCGTTCTCTCGCTTTCTCGGCTAATAGGATCTCTCTGTGTTTATTTACAGCCTGTGTTTTCTGTTCCCTCTTAGCCTCGTCGCCGCCCCGTTTCGCAGCGCCAAATTGTTTCTGCTTGGTGAAATGTCAACAGCGTTTGTGACATCTGTGTGCCAATTATGACGAGGATATTGCAGTCAGCCCATCAGAGGTAGCGGTAATAAATGCCCTTGCTCTGCCCTCCGTTTTTCAGCTCGTTCAGTCATTACCGATCGCCACATGTTTCCGAGCACCTACATTACCCTTAGCTTGATGCGTCCCCCTCGCCCTCCCCTTTCAATCTCTCATCCCAGATGAGTTCAACTTCAGATTGCTTTAATTGCTTTTTAGTATTTCCCATCAAGTGCAGGGGGAAAAAGTAAATGCATTTGCTATAGTGTTTGCTCAGGTATGACCGTAAATTTGGGGCTTTTTGTGTTTTTTCTAAGGCTGCCGTTTTTACACGTTAATTGAGTGTGATTAATTATAAAGAAAATAATGTGATAAAAAATGAACGCAATTAATCGTACCCCTGACCCATATGTAAATTACATTTACAAAATACTATCTGAGCACTGTGAGTAATTATTTTAAATACAGAATTTTTTGTTACCAAATTTGTTAACAGCAGTTAATGCATTTATATATTCAACTGACAATGAAAGACTTTTACAGTATTTATTTTGGTTTGACAAAAGTAAATGAACATGAATTAACAATGGTATACTTAGAAATTAACATTAGCCTAGATTAATAAATGCTGTAAATATAGCTGTAAGTTCATTTAAGAACCACCTTGATTTGCAATATTTCTGTCCTTTTTTTTTCTTTTTTGGTAAGTTTGTAGTGAACTGACTATATGCAACTTGCCTTGTCAAACTAATTAAAGGATTAAAAATAAATAAATAAATAAACAAAAAATTGTGTAAATGGCTCTTAAATGTCTGTTAAATGTTTTCGGCTGACAATAATGATTTTCATAAATTAATCATTTTATAAGAATTCAAAAACATTACTTAAAAATAATAATTCATGAATAAATTTGCATTATGTCTGTCCTTTTTTTCTGCTAAGTTTGTAGTCAGATATGCAACTTGCTTAGCCAAACTAATTAAACGATTAAAAAAAATAAACATAATATTGTGTAAATGACTCTTAAATATCTGTTAAATGTTTTCAACTGCCAAAATAATGATTTTCATAAATTAATAATTTATAATAATTTAAAATGTTACTTATAATAATTTATGAATAAATTATGAATACATTTGCATTATTTCTGTCTTTTTTTTTTGTAAGTTTGTAGTCAGTTGACTATATGCAACTTGCCTTGCTAAACTAATTAAATGATAAAAAAAATATAATTTTTTAAAATTAATCATTTATAATAATTTAAAAACATTACTTAAATATAATTTATGATTTATAACTTATGAATAAAAAGTATAAATGGCTTTTAAATATGTCTATTAAATGTTTTTTTTTGTTGCTACAGTGATGATTTTCATAAATCCATCTTTTATAATAATTCAAAAAGATAATTTAAATTTCATAATTTATGAATAATTTAGCATCATTTCTATTCTTTTTTCGGTATGTTTGTAGTCAGCTGACTATATGCAACTTTCCTTGCCAAACTAATTAATGATTAAAAAAATAAACCAAGAAATTGTATAACTGGCTCTTAAATGTGTGTATTTTTTGGCTTCCACAATAATGATTTTCATAAATTAATCATTTATAATAATTTAAATACATGACTTAATGAATGAATAAATTATGAGAAAATAAAAACAGTATTATTAAAAGAAATTAAATCCAAGTCTTTTAATTTTCTTAACTTCCAAGCAAAACATTTATAGATATATGCAATTAAACACAGTTTAATCTGCTGAATTAATCAGCATATCCTCCTAATTAAATCGACTAGATTTTTAATTGATTGACAGCTCTATATTTTTAATTAACAGTGGCTTTACATTACATCCTAGTCTTTAGCTTATATTCCCGTTCTTTCATTTCCACGCCGTTGCCTCTCTCTGCCTTTCTCCTTTTCCTCAGGTGTGACAGTAATGATGAATATGTCTATTGAGACCCATCTTGTTAAAGAAAAGATGGCTTCCAAGGCAGTGGACTTAATGATGTATGGCTTCGTCAGCTATTTGCCTCTGAGGTCTGTGTTAACTAGAGTAGTAACATTCCTCTTCTGTGAAATAACATGCTGGAGCTGAGTGGAGGAGAGAGAACTTGAAAGAGTGAGGGAAAAGAGAGAGGAAATGAATCACGGAGGGAGGTCTATAGACGGAGAGAAAGAAAAGGGAACGTCATCGGATGTGAACGAGACATTATCCGACAGAATAGAGTGGATCTGCCGCAGTGTCTGCAATGCAACTGCATGGTTTCTTCTAACGAACGACGACCAGAACTGAGGTTCGCAGACGTCTCTCTGTTGTCTGTGGCGTAGTTTAGTTACCGATGTCCCTAAGCACGTGCAGCCCAATTTGGCTCTGGCTTTCCAGACTTTCCGACAAGGACGGTGACCCGTACCGGTGACCTCCCCGCCCTGCCACCTAGGCCTCGGCCCTTTCCGGATCTCCCGTGGGGCCTCAGAGCGCCGTGGCCCGGGCTCATCACCGGGAACTGGGACTCTTGAGGTTGGCTGATGAGGCCTAAGCGGACGACAGGCTCATCGATTAGCTGTCCCTTCAGGGCTGATCTGTGGCTAACGGCCGGCTGGAGTCTCAAAACCACACAAACACACTGCGCTCACGCTCACCGCCGTGGCTGTCGCCCCGGTCCCTGTTAACCAAGCTGAGGATATAACCTCAAGCCAGGTGAGCAGATCATATCCAACCCAGGAATAATCACACCAGATTAAGTCTGGCTGCGCAGAATGATGGGATACTTTACGAACGACACAGATCATGTCTGATGTCTTAAAGGTCTGTAACGTAACTGTTCAGTGTTCAGTCAGTGGTTAGCAGTTATTGTTAATAAAACTATTAAAAAACGTGTGACCCTGCACCACAAAACCAGTCTTAGGTAGCACGGATATATTTGTAGCAATAGCCAAAAATAAATTGTATGGGTGAAAATTATCGTTTTTTTTTTTTTTGCCAAAAATCATTAGAATATTAAGTAAAGATCATGTTCCATTAAGATATTTTATAAATTTCCTACTATAAATATATCTGATTGGTAATACGCATTGCTAAGAACGTCATCTGAGTGACTTTAAAGGCGATTTTCTCAATATTTGGATATATTAAAAAAAAATCCCTAAATATTAAAAATGTATTTTAGAAGTTTTAAGAAGTACCACTTAATTTTTGCATTATTTCTATATGTATCTATATGTCTATCTATCTATCTATATTTTTTTATTTATTTATTTATTTAGACTACATGCAACTTGCCTTGCCAAACTAATTAAATGATAAAAATAACTAAATAAATAACCAAAAAAAATTTAAATGGCTTAAATGTCTGTTAAATGTTTTCAGCTGCCACAATAATGATTTGCATGAATGAATCATTTATAATAATTTAAAAATATTACTTAAAAACAATAATTTATGAATTAATTAGCATCAATTGCATTATATATGTCCTTTTTTTTTTTCATGCAACTTGCCTTGTAAAACTAATTAAATGATTAATAAAAAATAGTGTAAATATATAAAAACTTAAACTTAATTGAAAATGAGAAATATATAAAGTAAGTTAAAGTTCTAAGGTTAAACAAAAACAAACAAACAATTAATAAAAGCTAAATAGAAAAAAAAAAAGAAAATGTGAAACAAAACATACTAAAAGTGAAAATAAAAAAATAAAAGCGTAATAGTTTTATTAAAAATTTTTACAAATTTCAATAAATCCTATAATAGTACATAAGTAATACTAAAATAACATGACATGAAATGTCCCTAATCTATTTTAGGCAGAACTTGGTCATTTTTTTTGCTGAAAAATTGTCATTTTTGACAAAAAAAAGAGCACAGGTTGCTATATAATAGGTGAATGTGATTTTGATTAATCTCAGTGAATCCTTAGTCCATTCTCCAAAACGATTTATTCACTGATTCGTTTAAGGGCTCTTTCTACAGGTTATGTTGTTACAGCAAGTGGCGACAAATGTCTTTTTGTGTGTTTTGAACGAGTCGACACATTCACTCTAATGAATCAGTAACGAGCAATCAAAACTACGTTAATGAAACTATGAACAATGCAATATACTGTCATTCTCCTTTCACCTTCTTCAGTCACTCTTGGAGTCTCGTTCAGACTCAAAATATTGACTTTAGTAAAAACTGGCATATAGATTCAATTGGTCCATCAAATGAGTCAAATTCACAATCAAATGCTTGAAATTTTGAGTCATTACTTTTGTTTCCTTTGCACACAAAAAGTATTGTCATAGTTTCACAACATTAAGGTTGAACCGCTAATGTCACATGGACTGTTTTAACAGTATCCTTACTACCTTTCTGGGCCTTGAAAGTGTCAGTTGCATTGCTGTCTATGCAGGCTCAAAAAGCTCTCGGATTTCATCTAAAATATCTTAATTTGTGCTCTGAAGATGAACAAAGGTCTTATGGGTTTGGAATGAAATGAGCATGAGCAATTAATGACACAATTTTCATTTTTGTGTGAGCTATCCCTTTAAAGGCAGGAAAAGCCAAACAGCCACACACTCCAATAGTGAGAGATGTGAACGAAAAGTCATTCATCTAAGAAGAGTGACTCGTTTACTTAAAAGATTCATTACTATATGTGGAAGTTTCTGGTTTTCATATACGTGAGCCAGACACAGTTCGGCACTCTCTTTGTGGAAATCAAGCTAATCACGGGCGGTATTTAATGGTGCTTTTGTGTGGCCTGACTAATGAAACGACTCTGTAGGAGATGATGGCCTTGCTGATGTGTGTGGGGAAAAGGAGGGGTGGCCCAGCTGTATTAAAAGCTTGATTGTAATAATTTAAGCATCAAACGGTAATGTCGGGACATTACTGACCCTCGTGGAGAAGCATAATTATACGGCGTGACCTCTACCGACCCGATAGCCTGCTCTCAGCATCAGAATGCCTGTCCCACGTCACTGACGGCGAGGAGAGCGTTTTGTAAGATGGATTAGATGGCTCTTTTAAAGGCCACGGCCTCTTTAATATTGTTTGAAGAGGGGAAATGAAAAGGGAGAAAGCAGGGTGGGATGTATATGAAAGCAGATAAAAGGGAAACGCTAAATTCAAGACGGTGGAGGTAAAAACACAACCCTTATTTAGAGAAAGGAGGCGGGTCTTATTCTAGAGAGCATTTGATTGGACAAAAATCTTTTATAGTGCAGGATGAGTCATCAATGTTTTTGATGTTATTGAAGTATATTAGCATAGCAGACTGTCTGTCTTTTTGATTTCAGGAGGTCCTTCAACTATGAAAATTAGTCATTTTACCCCTGATTTATGTATCATTTTCATTCAAGGCCTAAGTGCACAGAACAAAACAAATGGGAAAAATGAAATCAGGCCCAATTGGCTAGTCAAAACAATAATGCGCAATGCGTTTCTCCTTCCATCAAAGGCTCTTGAGACAGTCTTGCTGTTTGTGTTGATGTTTATCAAAGAGCATCACTGGACTGAGGCTGTACTCGGGTAATGCAGCGAGCTGTCACAATGACGGACGCGTCATGAAAAGCCCCGCCGTCCTTTTCTCTTTTGGAGGAGTCCATCAAAATTTGCGAGGCTTTCTCGAAAGGCACTGACAGAACAACAAAGTGTCTGAGACGTGTCGGGTGGCGGGTGTCTGTGGAGATAATGTCTCGTCAGCTTGTTGACAAATGAATTTTCTCTTGGTCAAATGGGGGGTATTTGCATATCAGTCTGTTGATGCGGTGCTCTCTCGTGTAGTGTTTAGACCATAGGAGATCCAATGCAGGAAGTTCTTTATGGTTTGTGTGGATTCACCTTTTGAGTTTAGTTAGGATGAGACTGGTTTAACGTGAGATATCATGAAAATGTTTAAGTGCTATAATCAGGTCCCCAGTGCAGACCCAGAAAACTTAAAGAACAACCTAGTAAATTTGTTTTGGTAAGCCTTTGTCTGCAAGCATGTGAAAAACTAGCTGGTCAGATTTAAGGAAGGGGATCATCTTATAATATTGCCACCCCTTAATCTGCACGTTTTCACCCACGGCGCCACCACTGCGATATATCTGTTCTAACACCATGGCAAAAGTTCGAACAAAGCATGCTAACTGTTCTGTCATTGACTGTACAGACTAGCACAGAAAACTATTTAGAGTCCCAGCCTCAGGAGACGAGAGCAGTGGATTTTTTTTTTAATTTATTTACTGTATATTACGCTGCTGCTACACAGATCTAATATAAACCATGCTGTTTCTTAGCTGTATACCTTCACACACTGTGCTTGTAACTCCTGTGTGTTTTTAACAAACTCGTGTGCATTTGACAGTTTGAGCGCAATAAGACATGAAAGAAAAGTTTAGTTTAGACGCTTTCTGTGCTTGTGCTTCAGATGTGTACGCTCAGAAAACTGTATATCAGAAGTTAAAACTGATACAGTTTAAAATGCATTATTTTAGTGCAATAGACATGACAGTCAAGCGTTTTTTAGCAGTATCTGAGGTATGAGCTGTTATTCTAGAAAAGGGGGCGGGGAGCAGTAGCTCATTTGCATTTAAAGAGACATGCATGAAAACGGCATGTTTCTGGTTTCACTCAAAATGGGCATTTTTAAAAATTATCTGTGGGGTAATTTGAGCTGAAACTGCATAGACACATTCTAGGGACACCTGAGACTTATATTACATCTTGTAAGAAGGAGCATAATAGGTCTCCTTTAAGTGGTTTGTATATGTACAGTGGGCCAAACAGCTGCATATATGAATTTCAATGCATTAGCAAATTGGTTAATTAAATTGATTACTTGATTAGAAATTAAAGCAGAATTGAACAAATTATGACATTTTTTGCAATTACTTTTAACCATCTTGTTCCAAGGTGTGTGGGAAATCAGTTTTTCTCAAGATGTTTGGGGTAAGAAGTCTATAATGCTCACCAATTCTTAATACTTAATACTACATGGATGATCCACAGCTGTGTTTTTTTTTATTATTATTATTTTTTTTTTTTTAGTGATAGTTGTTCATGAGTCCCTTGTTTGCCCTGAACAGTTAAACTGCCCACTGTTTTTCAGAAAATTCCTTCAGGTCCCACAAGCAGGTTTTTCAGCTTTGGTTCAAACACTCACTGATGCTCCAGAAGGAAAAACGATGCATTAAGAGCCAGGGGTGAAAACTTTTGAACAGAATGAAGATGTGGGCATTTTTCTTATTTTGCCTAAATGTCATATTTTTTTTTTAATTTAGTACTGCCCTTCAGAAGCTACAGAAGATAATTGCATGTTTCCCAGAAGACAAAATCAGTTAAATTCACCCTGATCTTCAAATTCCAAAAGTTTTCACCCCCGGCTCTTAATGCATTGTGTTTCCTTCTGGAGCATCAGTGAGCACTTCAACCTTCTGTAATAGTTGCATATGAGTCCCTCAGTTGTCCTCAGTGTGAAAAAATGGATCTCAAATCATACAGTCATTATTGGAAAGGGTTTAAATACACAAAAATGCTGAAAAACCAAAGAATTTGTGTGACCTGAAAGATTTTTCTGAAGAACAGTGGGCGTATGTAAACTTTTGAACAGGGTCATTTTTATAAATTCAACTATTATTTTCTCTTGTAGACTATATGTAAACATCGTTTATGTGAAATATCATCTTCAGGTCAGTACTAAATAAAAAAATGTATGTTGTATGATTTTCATTTTGCAGATCCTGCAAGGTGTATGTAAACTTGTAGTTTCAGTTGTATTTCTGTTTATTGAAATAAAGTGTAATTTATTCCTGTGATGGCTAAGCTGAATTTCCAGCAGTCACAGGATCCTTCAGAAATCATTATATTATGTTGATTTGGTGCTCAAGAAACATTTTGTATGATCAATGTTTAAAACAGGTGCGTTGCTTCATATTTTTAGGATGAATAGAAAATAAAAAAGATTTTTTTGAAATAAAAATCTTTTGTAGCAATATAAATGTCTTTGCTGTCACTATTAATCAATTTAATGCGTCCTTGCAGAATATAAGCATTTATGTCTTTCAAAAAATCTTCATGACCCTAAACTTTAAACTTAATAAACTAGATCTCATTTTATATTTTTAATACATTTTTAAGCGCAAATACTTTTTAGGACAGCTGAATGTGAGTTTGCTCCGAAGGACACCTATGTACATCCATCTCTCTGCCAAAACATCCAAAAATGTCAATAAACTGACAGGAAATTCGAGCTTCAGTCTGAGATATGGGCAATTAGCACCGTCTCCGTGCTATAAATCTTGTGGCGAACACCAGTGAAATTGTGATGGGCGAATGAAAGATGCATAGAGGCCTCGTCAGAGCGTGTAAAGCAGACTGACGCCGATTTTATTAAACAGTTGATCGGCTGGCCTAATGTAAAAAGAAAGATTTGCCTGCCTCTAAATGGGCTGTAATGCCGCGCCGGCGGGTGGACCTGTCTGTGGCTCTGCTGATGAAGATTAGCTGACTTCTTAGATTAGGTAAGCGTGGTTCGTGCAGTCAAGTGAAGTGGCAAGACAATAACCCGGTGTTAATTGAGCGTAACCGGATCCTGCAATCTGCCCCTCTCATGTGTACTGCTCTCTGGCACCTGTGTTTGTATGAAGCAGGTATCTAATGAACAGCCTGTGCATGAGGTTTCTTTATTTGGCCACGTTCAAAGACAAATGGCCTCCTCTTTTTAAAGTGAATGAGGACAAATAACACTATTTGCCTATAAGTAATGAAGAAAACTGCAGGCCACAGAATATTCAAGTGTTAAATTGCCATTTTTGATGGTGAACCACAGAAATAAGCAATTAATTTTTACACATTGCATATGAAAGTGTGCATTAAATGACTGTTACACAATTAGGCTTGTAGTTCTGAGGCTGTTGGTAAGAATCACTAGAAATTGCAAATGGTGGTGGTTCAATACTTGAATATAATTCAAAGGTTGCTGGTTCAAACCCCTGAAGGGCGATTCATGTGCTGGAGAGTTATCCCCTATATCACTGTTTTGCCCTTGAGCAATGTACTTCTTGCTCCAGGGAGACTGTACTTGTAGTAAACACACTGATGTAATTTGGATAAGAAAACATCTGCCCGAACCGTCTTTCGGTGGTAGGGTGGTGGGCTTTATTCCGAAGGTCATTTTTCAAACCCCAGAAGGTTTGATTCATGAACCGGAGAGTTGCTGGGATTCCCTATCGCCATTTTGCCCTTGAGCGAGACACGATAGAGGGGTTAAGCGGGACCGTCCTTGTACTAAATGTACTGTAAGATGTCTTGGATTCGAGACAGCCTTTAAGTTTTAAGAGGCTCGGCACATCTGCCTGGAGATACATGTTTAAGTGCTTCAAATGCTGAATGTGATTTGACTAACCTCTGGTTACACAGCTGGCAGGCGAAGCAGTCCAGGTGATAGACATTCTCCTTGGCTCTCATGACCATCTCGAAGGCTGGGATGAGTTTACTGCAAGCCGCACAGTTCCCCGTCACACCGAACAAACTGATGGATTGAAAAAGATGTGTAGTTTTAGAGTCAGAACCACTGGATCAAACATTGTAGAGGTGATTCATGAATCAGTTCTTTATAGTGAATCAAAGCTATACAGAACAACCAGTGTAGTATAATTCACAACTGACTTTTATAAACCGGTTCTTTTAGGAGAATCAAAAACATATGAAGCAACCAGTCTTGTCTGATTCACAAACAAATGACTCTTAGGGTCTTTCTAGTGAATCAAAGATATAAAGAGCAACCTGCGTAGTACAGTTCACACTTGACTCTTAACCTTTTTTTTTTTTTGCTTTTTCAGTAAATCAAAAACATACAAAGCCACTAGTGTAATCTGATTCACAATCAAATGACTATTATTAGGACTATTATTATTGTTATTATTATTTGTAGTGAATCAGTGTCATAACAGAGCAACCGGTGTAGTTGGATTTACAAGCAAATGACTCCTAATAGCTAGTTTTTTTTTAGTGAATCAATAACTGTGTAGTCCAGTTCGCAAACAAATGACTCTTTTGAACCAGTTCTTTCTAGTGAATCAAAAACATACTGATCAACCAGTGTACTCCAGTTCACAAACAAATGACTATAAACTAGTTCCTTTAGTGAATCAAAAACAAAAAATAACCAGTGTAGTCTGATTCACAAACAAATTACTTTTATGAAAAGTTATTTCTAGTGAATCAAAGACGTACAGAGCAAACCGTGTAGTTGGATTCACAAACAAATGACTCCTATGAATAAGTTCTTTTTAGTGAATCAAAAACTGCTGGGTTAAAAACAACCTAGCATTGGGTAAATATTGGACAGAACACATGCTGGGTTGTTTTGACCCAGTGGTTGGGTTAACACTGGGTCAAAACAACTAATCGCTGGGTCAAAACAACCCAATCATGTGTTCTGTCCAATATTTACCCAGTGCTAGGTTGTTTTTAACCCAGCATTTTTTAGAGTGAAAAACCGTGCAGTCCAGTTCACAAACACATGACTCTTTTGAACCAGTTCTTTTTAGCGATTCAAAAATATACTCAAGTGCAGTTCAGTTTACAAACAAATGACTATGAACTGGTTCTTTTAAGTTAATTAAAACTGTGTAGTTCAGTTTACAAGCAAATGACTCATTTGAACCTGATCTTTCTAGTGAATCAAAGACATACTGATCAAAAAGTGTAGTCCACTTTACAAACGACTATGAACTTGTTCTTTTTAGTGGATCAAAAACCGTTCAGAACAGAAAATGACTCTTTCAAACTGGTTCTTTCTAGTGAATTAAAAATGTATTGATCATCCAGTGTAGTCCAGTTCACAAAACAAATGACTCCTATGAACTGATTCTTTTTAGTGAATCAAAAACCTACTGATCATTTGGTGTACTCCAGTTCACAAACAAATGACTGTAATTCACTTTTTAGTGAATCAAAAACATAAAAATAACCAGAGTAGTCTGATTCACAAACAAACGAATCTAATGAATCTATCTTTTAAGGAATCATCTTTTTTTACTCCCCTTTATGGGAGTTTATTACGCAAATTTTATAATTTTATACACATTACGGTGTTTTACTCAAGACATTATAATATCTGCAACTGTTTGTAACCACTTCAGAAGCTTTCCTGTATAGCATTAAAAAAAAAAAAATGTTTTTAGAAATTTAATTTTTTATAATATTTCAGGTTGTTCAATGAGCAAAAACACATAAGTGGAGTGCGATGTGACCATCATAGAGATGTCCGGGCCGGGTGAGGTTAACGCCACAGAGCCGCTCTGCCCAGGGACGAGCCTATTATTTTCCAGGCCGCTCGCGGGACATTACGGAGAGGATTCATTAGGGATTCATGGCTGTTACTCCAGCGCGACCTAGACCGAGCAAAGGGGGGAAGGGGGAAAAGAAATATCTGATAACGAAATCATATAACAAAATAACCTATTAGGCGGACTTCTTCGGGCACTTTTAGCCGTCGTTGTTAAAATGATAAAACTGTATGCCACTCTCCGGCTCTGTAAGAGATCGCAATCTGATAAATGATCTCGGGGCCTGGGATATGCAGGGTTGTTTATTAACCTTCAGAAACTATGTTTCCCACAGGCAAATAAAAAAGAGCCAAGCAGATAGATTGTACTCTCATGAATACCTACAAAATTAAGGGCTACTGTCAGCACACCTTGAGACGATGAAGGATATCTCCAAAAGCTTTCCAGGTATGAGGAGAAAAAGAACGAGAGCTCGTCCTGTGGATCGGTGCCGATTTAATTAAAGGAATTATGCCTTTTTCTTTGAGCTGTCTAAATATAGACACGTCCGCGATATCACGTCTCCACTATTTTCAGCAAAAGTCCATAGCCAGAAGGCCTCAGCATGAAAGAGATGAAATGATGAGGCATGTTTTTCGCATCTTGCAATTATATATATATATATCAAAGATCTAAATGCAAATATAAAAAGGATGATAGATTCACTGCTCGATAACTCTGTTACATAAGGAAAATGATTATGGCGTTAATGCATTAATGCATGTTCTGAAAAGAAACGACGCATTAATGCACGCGCTGGATTTCAGTTGATGAATGATAGATGATATCCATATGAAAAAATGATGCTTGAAGGTCTTTTTGTCATCAGGTTGAATCAAACTAGTATTGGGTTTGCCACTCTAGCGAGCTGCGAGCTCGAAACGTCTCATCTCGTGCAAATTTAAAGTAACCAATACCTTTCCTGGAATTGGACAGTCATGCCTTTTTGCTTTGAGCATTTGAGGACAGAGGTCTGTGCTTTGCAAATACACAACTCGTTGAGTGAAGACGACTGCTCTCGCCTGAGAATCTGGCCGTGTATTACACACGCTGCACGGAGAAATCAATAGATGTTTTTATTTAAAGAACACACTGTGTTTTTTTTTTTTTCTATGGAATGGATTGTGATCCATCAGAAGCTAGATATAAGTGGAGTATCTTGATGTACAATGATGCTCTTTGGGGAATTTGTTTTCGCAGCTTCATTTTGACTGCTGATTTGAGCTATTCCCTTGTTTCAGAGCTGACAGATTTACTCTTGGCTCTTATTTTCACACAGAACATTAATATACTCCTTTATTTTTGTGCTTCGAGTTGAGTTAGATTGTGCGAAAAGGGTCTTGAGAATTGATTTGAAATGGTTTTGCAAGCCAGCATATTTGCGTATCTAAACTCGTCTTTGATGTATAAACATTGTACGTCTTGCTTTAAACACTACATTAAAAATGTTTCAGCTTTATTAATAGCTTTTGTGGCATAGTGTTGATTAGCAAAGAAAATAAATTTCAATTATAGATTTTTAATATAAGTCGAAATGTGCGGCTTTACATGTTTATAAAAGCACTTATTGACTTTTTTTAAAAATTGTATACTTTGTGGATAAACTTAATGTACACTTGATGTATGTATATGTGTATGGATGTAAGATTTTTTTTTTTTTTTTTTTTTTCTGAAAAGATGTCTTTTAGTTAAAAATATAATAAAAATCAGTAATACTGTAAAATATTACAATTTAAAACAACTCTTTTCTATTTTAATATATTTTTTATTATATCAAACTATTTTATTTTATTTCATTTTTTTTTTTTTTTTTTTTATGAATTTTCAGCAGCCATTACTTTTTCAGAAATCATTGTAATACTCCAATTTGGTCCTCAAAAAACAGCTTTTATTTGTAGAATTATTTGTAGATAATTATTATAATATTAATATTTTGTAATATATTTTAATATATAAAACACACATTTAATTTAATTTAATTTAATTTAATATTTCTTCTTATTATTATTTTTCAGCACCCATTACTCCGGCATTTATTTGTAGAATTATTTGTGATTGAAAAAAATCTAAAAATAAATGATAAAAAATAGTAAAAGCAGTAATATTGTGAAATATTACAAATTAAAACAATTATTTTATTTTTATAATTTTATTTTATTTTATTTTATTTTATTTTATTTTATTTTATTTTATTTTTTCAGCAGCCATTATTCCAGTTTTCAGAAATCATTTTAATATTTCGATTTGGTGCTAAAAAAAAAAACAAAAACAAAAAAAAAAAACAGTATTTTTTTGTAGAATTATTTGTATATGACATTTATTTATGATTGAAAAATAAAGCTAAAAATAAATGATAAAAATGTAAAAGCAGTGATATTGTGAAATATTACAATTTAAAACATTTCTATTTTAATACATTTTTGATATATTTTAATATTTCAAACAAATATTCATTTTTATTTTATTATTCTTATTTTATTTTAAGCTAAAAAATAAATAACAAAAATTATAAAATTTTACAAATTAAAATAATTTATGTTTTTTTATTTTACTTTTCCCATTTAATTTCATTCCAGTTTTTAGAAATCATTCTAATACTCTGATTTGGTGCTCAAGAAACAGCATTTATTTGTAGAATTATTTGTAAAAAAAAAAAAAAGATTATATTATAATGTTACATAATGTATATACATAATACATTATAATATAATACAATATCATATATACATAATGTCTTTACTGTCAGTTTTGATCAATTTAAAGCATCCTTTTTGAATAATAATAATAATAATAATAATAATAATAATAATAAAAAAATCTTACAGACCCCAAGACAGAGATTATAAAGCCCCACTACAGCTAAAAGTAGGGAACTGTGCCACAAGCACCCAACGTCCCTCCATACAGGAGAGCTCTGTTTCTCAGCCCAACAGGAAAAGGGGAGGGGCGGCAAGACGGATGAAGCCCTACCTGCCACTTGTCTTTCACCGGTCTGCCAGTTTGATGCCGCAGACGCTAATGGCTCTCAAGGGAGGCGGCAAATTAAGCGTGCTTGGCTTGTAATGAATTCGGAGGTGCATGTTCTCTAAATGCAGCCTGCAAGAGAAAGACCTGAGAGTCCAAAGACAAATGCAGATGTTGAAGAAAACGTACCAAATGTACTCAGTCCAGTTTTCAGTCAGCGCTCAGTGGCTGTGTAATATTTGTAGAGTATTATAGAGGAAATCAAACTCCCTTGGACATAAAGGCTGACAAAATAGCATGTATATTTTAGCAGGCCGAAGAGGCAGCGTGAAATTAAAATTCATGGCGGCTCGGATTCATAAGTTAAAAGAGAATGCGCAATCAGTACCACCTGATTGGACACAAAAGGTGTTGGAGGTGCACAGCGGCTTTTCACAGTTGAATGGCACCTATTTGATGAGAGGAAAACAGACACCAATTAAATTATTCCACAAGGCTTTATCCTAGTGGTCGCACAAGCGAGGCTCAAGCGTGCAGCTTTACTGTAATCATTAGACAGTGCCCCAATGGAAAATGCATGAGCGATGTCACCTCAATATTCTCATCCAGCTCCACAAAATCCTTGTAAATTACTCCCTATCAAACGAGACCCCTCTGGGACTCTAATATGCAAGTGATTCAAATAAGACAAAGAAATAAGATGCTCTGTTATGATCCAAACGGTGTCATTTCGGGACCCCTTACACTCGGGGTTTTCAACCAGTGGTTCATGGAAAAGATAATTGAAATTTCTAACTATTAACTAACTTCTAATTCTCAAAGTAATGATCCAGTGAAGTAATCAGGGTTCGGCACCATTCGCAACGGAATTAAGAATGTCTCTAAGATTTTAAAATTTGAATTAAAGTAGCAAATATGATGCAACATTCCAATTAGAGTTTAAATGTTTGAATTAAACGTTACACTTTTTAAAGGTGTTACTACACTGTAATTATACAGAATAATAACACTGTAGTTAACAACATGTACTTACTATAAGGTTATGATTAGGATTGGGGTGCATAATTCACTGCTCTTACTATAGTACACTACCAGTCAAAAGTTTTTGACAGTAAGCCTGAATTTATTTGATCCAAAGTACAGCAAAAAAAAAAAAAAAACTGTAAAATTTTGAAATATTTGTATTATTTAAAATAACTGATTTCTATTTGAATATATTTTAAAATGCAATTTATTCCTGTGATTTCAAAGCTGAATTTTTAGCATCGTTACTCCAGTCACATGATCCATCAGAAATCATTCTAATATTCTGATTTGCTGCTCAAAAGACATTTTATTGTTATGTTGAAAACAGCCGAGTATAATTTTCAGTTTTCTTTGAATAGAAAGTTCAGAAGAACAGCATTTATATGAAATAGAAATCTTTTTCAACATTATAAATGTCTTTATCATTCCTTTTGAAAATTTTAAAGCATCCTTGCTAAATAAAAGTATTAATGTCTATCATTTCTTTTCCAAAAAAAAAAAAAAAATGATATAGTGTATAATGTTACAAAAGCTTTTTTATTTCAGATAAATGCTGATCTCTGGATCTTTCTGTTCATCAAAGAATCCTGAAAAATGTACTCAACTGTTTTAAATATTAATAATAATAATAAAAATGTTTCTTGAACAGTAAATCAGCATTTTAGAGTGATTTCTGGATCATGTGACACTGAAGACTGGAGTAATGATGCTGAAAATGTTGCTTTGATCACAAGAATAAATTACATTTTAAAATGCATTCAAATAGAAAGCAGTTATTTTAAATATTAAAAATATTTCACAATATTACTGCTTTTGCTGTACTTTGAATTAAATAAATGCAGGCTTGGTGAGCACTTCTTTAAAAAAAAAAAAAAAACACTAAACACTTGTTACATGTGTAACACTGACACTGTAAAATAAAGTGTTCCCAAATTTTGAACTCTTTGGAGACGGATGCATTTAAGTTTAATACATTAACTTTGTGGGCCGGTGTGGAGAAACAATTCATTTCCCAGAATACATCACAATTCAGTTAAAGTTCAGTTCTATTTCCTGTCATTCCAATGCTCTTCATTTTAAGCAGAGCCTGTGTTCTGTACAACCTTGGTAGATAATGTTTTAAATTAAATGTTTAATGGAGAAAATACAGCTTTTTTATTTTCGGCTTTCTAGCTGAGAGTCCGGGTAGGGGGTCCTGGGGCCTGTAAAGGTAAAAAAAAATAATAATAATAATAATGTGATTTTCGAGCAAAAACGTTTATCTGAAACGTCAGGCCCGTATATTTTTCACTTCATTTGTTTGGGTATTTTCTGAACATCAAGGGCAACAAATTAAGCATTGCTTTTCCCTTTCTGTACCTCTTTTTCCTGGGAAAAGAGAAAGAATGATAACACCGCCACCTCCAGAAGCATTTGAAATTCTGACAGCGACTCCCTCTCTCCATCTTGCTCCTCTCTCCCGCCGCCACCCCCGCGACTTCAATCGCTCTGGCCTCAGCATGCATTCATCAGCTGCCGAATTAGAATTTGTTTCCTCACAAACCATTGATCATCGGCCTATTACCAGGCAAATGACAGTTAATTACCCACTACATTAACCACCGGGACCCGGGGACCGGCCGCCTGTGCCATCAGTCACAGTGATGAATGTGGCAAGTTCAGTAATGCGCGGCCGTTCTCGCGTCCGCCTGCCACGCTGAGAGCAACCCCTGGATCTCACTTCTCGGCACCCAGGGAAAATCTATGGCAATCTGCATAATTACAGGCTCAGGGTTAATAACAGACAAATGATTTGTTGCGTCTCGAGCAGCAGGCGCTCTCTCGCTGCTACCGTGCGGCGTGGTGTCTGCGGTTAGCATCGGCGCTAACTTTAACGTCAATGTTTGGGGTGCTGTGAGTTGAGGTCAGAGAGCATAAAAAGTCAGGATATAGCTTTAAATATTGATGCTTGCGTTACTGATGTTGTAGGGAGGATCGATCCTCACATAAAATATCGACTGTAAGTGTTTGGGATCTTGAGGTAAAAACTTGCTAGTGATTTTTATTATTTATTAGCATAAAAATGTATGCGTGTCATGATCACCTAAGTGAAAAAAACACTTACCTAGCAGCAAAAAGAAGCATCATCTCTCGTTCTTTTACTTTACTAATGTTTTTTTAAATGTTTGATATAACTTAAAACAATATCAGACCCTATTAAATTAATTAGCACAGTTTTCTAGAAATGTTTCCTATTGAAAAAGGAGCTTTTTGTTTTTAAAACGGTCTTGATTACTTATAAATTATAATGTTACTTATTCCAAATTACATGACAAAAATAGTAGTTACTAATGTAATCCATTACATTACATATTTTAGGTAACATAATTAGATTACTTTTAGATTACCTTGACCTGACTCATTTATCACATTGATTTAAATAGGATAATACTGTACCCTACTTACATAAAAATACTAAAAATATATGTATCTTATTTGTTATTAACAATATGAAGTGCATTAAATATTAGATTACATCAAGGTTTCCCAAACTGGTGTTTGTGAAGGAACTGCAGAGGGTTTATGAGTTTAATGAAAAACTAATATTTCATTAAATCATAATGTTAAATTAAAAATCATTTTAAAAACAATCAAAATAAAAAACATACGAAAAATGAAATATTTTATTTGTTTACCTGCATGTCATGTGACGATTAACCAATGTCAGAGAACCATGAACATGCAAATGTGATATTTAATTATTAAAACATTATTTTAAAAGCTTTCGGGGTACTTCAAGGTGAAAGAGGATCAGATGACAAAGTTTGTGAATTTGTGCATAGTTATACATGACTGATCATTCAAATAAAAATCAATGTGTTCATCAGTAGCTAATGCAATATTAAAACACTGACTTTTGTAAATCCAGTGGTCAAATGCAGTGTCGCCACCTGAATAATAACTGATCTTTGTGTGAATGTCCACAAAACTTGAAGACTTTCTGAATGTATATAAGCAGTCGGCTATTTTAGAAAGGAACATTTAGAAAACGAGAAATTAGAGAGAATCAACAAATTGTGAATAATTTAATGCTATTGCGTTAATCATGTAATCCATGAAAAAGTAACTAGTCTGATTACAGGTAGTTTAAAATGTTGCTGAATCTAATTACAAGTACTTAATTTTTTAAATCTGATTACGTAATCCAGATAACATGTAATCCATTACAACCCAGCTCTGCTAGTCAGTTTCACTTGTTGTTGGGGGAGGGGCATTCTCATTCTAGAGAGCATCTGATTGGACGAAAATCTCTGCAGTGCAGAATGCGTCATCAGAATCTTTGCCTTATAGACCAATGTGGTGTTTGCAAACAGTGATGACTTTTTTTTTGTAGGCGGAGCCTATCTGATAGCAGAAAATGACAGTTTTCAAGTGGCAGTCTATAGAAACACTGGATTAAAAGACTAAAAAAGGTAAATTTAAGTTTACGGTTCAAAATTCTGACTTTATTCTCGCAATTCTAAGATTATATCTCACAATTCTGATAAGAAAAATCAACTTGTCATTCTCTCTGAGTTTATATCCCACACTTCTGGCTCCCCCCCCCCAAAACAACAAACTTCCTATTGTTGAGTTATATCGAGTTATAAAGCCAGAAATACGACATATAAACACATTTGCAAGAAAAAAGTCAGAATTGTGAGAGAAAATAGGTAAATGTAAAATGTTATAGGTTGAAATAATATTTCATGCTGTAACTGTAGAGCTAATATAAAATGTTCCCTATGAACTGCATGTGAATATTATGCAGAAAACCTATTGTTTAAACCAAATTTATGCTTTAAAAGTAATCATAGCTGGTTTCATCCATTAGTCTCTCTGTTTAAATTTGCTCAAATGGCATTTTTGATGACAGTATTCTATAAAAATGCATTCTGATTCTGATTCTGACATCCAAATATCTCTTATTCTGTGGATTTCACTCCACTTGTAAGTGTTTTTCTGCCACCACCATGTGCGTGCAGCTGCAAGTGACATAACTCTGACGTCTACTCCAAATTGGTCTATTATTTTCTAAAAAAGAAAGATGAATGAGATGACGAGAGTGAATTTTGAAAATAAATAGCTTTTAGAAGTATACTAACATGTAGAAGACCTCAAAAAGGCAAAACACTTCCATGTTGATTTCTTGGGGTCTCCAAAGGATAACGCTCTATAATTATTGTTAATCAAGGTAAAATAAAAAGAGTCTGATAATCTGAAGTTTTGGCCTATTTGATTATGATTTGTTTTATTCTCAGAAATCGCAGAACGTTCCACTTGAACAAACTTTATTTGGATTGAGAAAAAAAAAGTCCCCTAACCCTGCAAAGCAGGAGGGACCAGTTGGAACAGGTTGGCAGATGCTATCAAACGTGTACTTTCTTCAATCTAGCGGCTACACGTGTGATTTTCGAAGATTAAACAACTCTTGGGGCAAAATTATTTCAATTACAGCGGGCGTGACCTGGGAATTGTCTGTGGGATAAGATTTTCCTCCTTGAGTGCCCTGACTTTGCCTGGCTGCTGGCTCAATCAGTTCTAATCTGCACCTGGACTCTGATATCCTAATGATGAATTATGGGCCTCTCAGCTTTCCACTGCAGGGCAGATAGAACAGCTCTCGGCTGACCTGTCAGCTCGCTTAGGCTGAGGCAGAGACCCGCGATAATTACCCAGAAAAGACCATGTGCGTGTTTAAAACTCATGAGCATCACATGAACATCATTCACTCATTAGGCCCTTCACTCCGTCTCTTCCTCTCTCTCACTTTGGCAAAAGCGGCTTTTTACAAGCGGGGCGTGAGATCGAGCGCAGAATTTCTTCCTGAAAGTAAAAGGTAATTGTTTTCTGACATCGAAAGTTACTGCCTCTATCTGCCTCAACAGGGTAATTACTGTAAACAGCTCTCTAAGAAGACAACAACTTGAGGAATTGACTCAAGAAACCGCTATTATGAGATAATAACGTAGAGACTCGTATCGGGAGATAAAACGCCGACTTTAATGGACTCCCGAAAAACAATGGCGGTCAAATATTTTCACGCATCTGTGTATTCAATAAACAGCCGAGATGAAAGGTGTGAAGCCTCTTTCAAGTGAAAATCACAGCGAACACACAAAATAATTATGCCCTGACCGTCCAAAAGCTTTGGAGGGCTTTTCAGCAAGAAAATCTGGCAGGGGTGTGCGGGGATTCGGAGGGGTATTTTGAAGAGGGGTGTAATGAAAGTTTTCAAGCCCCGCAGGGCCCAGATGTGCACTTTGATAGGCACTTCTCGGTGCCAACCCACCTGCAGTTGCAAGCTGGGCACTGGGGTGTGCCACGCTAGCCCTGCAATTATCTGCACCAAACATGCGCAGTCCCACGAGTCATTGCTCTTCACAGCTAATTAAGCTAATCTGAACTGGAGGGGACCATCCAAAAACATAATGTGTCCAGGCGAATGATCTCAAAACCGCTTAGCCCGAACGGAAATGCCGGCGTTGGGAGCTTTACGTTTTTGAATGCGAACAAAATGGCGGCTGATGTAGAGGTTGTGTTCACACAGTCAGTGTTTGGGATTGACCATCATATTTACAAACAGGTGTGACTCTCGTATTGTCTTGCTCATAATATAGCAATCAGAAGTGAATCGAATGCTGTATTTATGAATTCAAGCACTACAATAGCCTGAAAACACCAACTTCAGGAATGGTTGACAACTCGAAATTTGAAACTGACAAATTATTTAATAAATCAGTCAGAAGCAAATCAAATACTATCTGTATGAACAAACAACTAAAGTGCAGAAAAAGGATTTCAGGTTATTTAAATATTTATATTTAATTGCATCAGTTTACTGCATAGGTTTTTAATTTTGAATCATTTTCCTGTATTTTTCCTGCATGCGCTGCAAGCTTCAAGTCTGTGAGTACAGTTGAAGCAATTGCTTCAATAAAAGGTTTTTTAAGTTGTTTGGAACTCTACAAGCTTTACTGAGTATGAATAGATTTTTTGTTGTTGATGATGGATGGACATGGCATTGCTATGCTGAATGTGCATCCATAGATTTTATATATGCATTTTTTTTTATTTAGCTGTCTTGTCAGAGAAATTTAATTAAATTAGTGTTGTCAATCCATTAAAAAAAAAACAAAAAAAAAAACGAATGTTAGGTGGGATTAATCGAAAAAAAAAAAGAGCAATTAATTAAAGTTTTTTAAAATATACTTTTTAGTGCTGTCAAACGATTAATCAAGATTAATCGCAATTAATCAGGATTAATCACAATTAATTGCATCCAAAATAAAAGTTTTTGTTTACATAATAGATGTGTGTACTGTGTATATTTTTGTATATATAAATACACACACATGCATATATATTTAAGAAAAATGTGTTATGTTTGTTTATATATATATATATATATATATATGATCAATTATATATATAAATATATACACTGAAATGCATGTAAATATTTCAAAATATATACTTTATGTGTGTATTTATATATACATAATAAATATACACAGTATACTCACATATATTATGTAAACAATCGCGATTAATCATGATTAATTGTTTGACTGCACTATTGCAATAATTTCAAATTCAATCTTCAAAATAATGTAGAAACAACATAAAGACAGTATATTTTTAATATTTGTTAAAAGACATCTTCATGGCTGAAGGCGATTATCACGGATGCAGTTCTGTATGAAATAGTTTTTTCCCCTAATATTTAACCATTGACTGTAAACTAAACATTACAACTTCTTAAGTGAACTTAAAACAATCTTCACATAAACGCATTATAATAAATGTCATATTTAGTTACTTGTGCACTTCAAGTAGGAAATATACAGAAATTGAATGAAGTTAGCAAACACCCAATTCTAATATTCAACTAATTGTTGAAGATGGCAACTTCTATAACATCTATACATCATTTAATAAATCTGTATGACCAAATAACTAAAGTCAAGTACATTTTCTGTTCCTGTAATAGCCTATTAATTATCAAAGATGCCACGTTTCATGACGATTAACAACTGTAAGCATCACACATGCTAACCAGTCTTGTCTGATTTACTTGACTGTTTCATGCAGTCACTTTTGTTAATAGCCAAACTGTGAGTGAACTCATGTATTTAGCACTTTAAACCAGGTCTGACGACCTTATTCTGCTGCTTTGTTAATAGAGAAAAGGGTTGCTGAAAGAACATCCTACGGTTGTTCATGGCATCGCCGAATAAACGTGTTGCGCTGTCACGTTAGGGCGTTGTGTAGGTGTCGGCACATTAAATGGATCATTCTAAAGGTCTAACTTCATAGAAAATGCTGGAAAGGTGCATTGCAGTGTATGTGGCCTTTGGTGAATGATAGTTATGGCTACATGAAATGCTTTGAAGTATACATCACCTAGGAGCCAATGTCATTTTAGAGAGGGAGCAAAACAACTTTTCGATACTCTAAATCATAATCTACTTGAGAGATGGTGTCTTTTTTAAAAAAAGAGATGGCCTTCGTTCTTAAGAAGTTGAAAGAGCTGTCAAAAATGAGTGTTTGTTGTCTCGTTTTTTGCAGAACTCATATTCCGGCAAGGATTGAAAAGAGGCAGAAAACAATAGCGTCCTACCCCTGACCCCTTAGCTGAATCCCTGACCTTCCCATCAGGACAATTTAGCACGGAAGAAAAATAGAGGATTAAGTATTTGCACCTCTACTTCAAATTCGATCGATGGTGATTACAAGTGCCCATTTTGACCTCTCCGCGATTTCAGATTACATGTGAAAAGCCCAATTTAATTACAGGAAGTCAAGAACACACACATTTGCAAGAATGGAGCATTATTGGCCACGTAATTGCCAGACATGTGAAGTGAATTGTATTGAGGAGAGGTTAATGGTGGCAAAGCTTTTTTCCAAGCACAACATAGCAATTACAGGACGCCTTCAGAGCTTTTAACATCTCCACGCCATCTCATTTAACACAAAATAGAGGCGAGAGGGACGCCGGATTTCTTTGTTCTGTAGCTTTATCTGTTAATTTATTTCCTGAGGACGCAAGACTTAAACCATCTGTTCCTCAGATGAGAATTCGTTCGTAATATGGAGGCCTCCTGCTTCGAGCCGCTGTTTGAAATGTCACAAGACACCAGAAACTGTGAGAAAGGGAGAATGAGACGAAAGGAAAAACATCTCGGGCCTTATTGAAGGATCAAAACCATTCGTTTGCACCCAGAAACTGGACACTGTTTGTATTTCAGCCAAAAAAAAAAATGTAATGAGATTTATTTTGCCATTACATAAACAATATGAATGCATATTGCATGCATGTACAAAGCATTTTCATTTTATAGTTTATAAGTTTGTTTTAGATGAGAACAAATATATGCATTAGCAGTCTTGTTTTTATCTAATAATGCTTTCTGAATCTTTTGTTATTATTAAAATCATAAGTAGAGTTTCTATTACTTGTATGCAGAACTTTGCTCTGTTTGAGAATGATATTCAGTCCTTAAAAAAAAAAGCTGGTATTATGTATCGGTGCAGAATTTCAGAAAAAGGATTTCAGGTTATTTGATGCTGGTTTCGTCTAAGTTATATGTTTGTAAATATTTATATTTAATTGCATCAGTTTATTTTTGCATAGGTTTTTAATTTTAAATCATTTTACTTGTATTTGATTGAAGCTTAAAATCTGTCAGTACAACTGAAGCAACAAATGCTTCAATAACATATTTAAGAGTTTGAATAGATTTTTTGTTGTTGATGACGGATGGACGTGGTATTGCTATACTGAATGTGCATCCATTTAGTTTTTATCTCTTTTTTTAAATTCAGCTGTCTTGTCAGAGGAGTTTAATTAAATTAGTTATATAAGTAACTGAATAATCAACAAATGATGTTTAAAACAATTTAATGTAGAGTTTTGACTGTAGGAAAGGAGAAAACCAATAGCACCATATTGTTGCAGCACTAGATTTGCAGATCCCATCTGTGGAAAGGTCTTCAAAACCAACCTGATTAATTTTCCTTTCCTTTCTCTTACTGAAAAAGATAATTAAGAAATATTTAATGTAGGATTTTAATTAGACAGAATCCTGAATGCTGCCCCACATTGAGCTTGAGGGGTGTTTTTGTGGACCCAATGATTGAAATGTTTTAATCACTGATAAAATAGATTGGATGCATTTTTTTTTTTTCTCTCTCTCCCAGGAATTCCCAGTGGCAGTTAAAATGAAAACCACCTTGATATTATTCAGAGTAAAGTAATTAGTCGAATGAAGATAAAGCCAAATGAACTCTTGATCAATACATTAACCGGCACCCCTCTCTCTGTCTCTCTCTCTCTTCACCCACCTTCCTCTTTTCAAAATCAAATTAATTATACGCACTCCTCTCAGTATCAAAACCCTCTGTCGCTTTGTGCCGGGGACATATGGGTATCAGAGTAATGCGTTACGGACAGCAGCACCTACACTTCCCGCGGTGTGATGCTGCTTTTTTATGCAGATCGGTGGTAGAGAGAAGCGAATCAGTGCAAATGATCTTGCTATCCAAGCCTGACAATGGAGAGGTCTCTAATGAACAGGCCAAGAGCAGACTGCTTTTTTTAAATGAGAGCTTACAAAGGCCATGGGTCTGATCAAATCCGAATATCTGGAACAGATAGTGTGGAGGGATGCCGCAGTAACTTTGATTGGAAGGAAATGCTTAGCAATTTTACAACAGCCTGCTTTGCCCATCATGTTAGTTTTTTTCTTTTTTGTCCGTGTTAGTGCTAGGGGTGTGCGGTAATGACAAAAAATATCTTATTCTCTGGAATTTTGTAAATAACGATAAATAGATGATATTTCGCTGAGCATATGTGCTTGTACTTCACATTCTGTGCAATGGTTAGTTTATGGCAGTAACAGAAATGAACTTTTCCAACAAGTTTAAAATGATTTTTACCTTTTATGGGCCTTTTTTTTTTCACCTAAATGCATCTTTTTTGTGTCAGATTCTTATATTTTTCAATCAATAAATTCAAGTAGTAAGACACTATAGGGCTGTTACCAATCAAATGAAATCAGTATCAACAAAATTTGTGTTTGCAATGCAGAGGTGGCACAGAATCTGCATCTGAAGTGGCATGTAGATGCTTTTACACTTTTAAGGCATGATATGAATGCATTTAACCTGCAGTTACAAATGCATAATTAATATTTTGATAAAGTTGAATACTGACATTTGAAATGATTTGGGGGTAAAAAGGGAAAATATTCTGTAAATAAACTTAAAATCACCAGTAGTTGGTGGAAAATCACTGCACGACTGAGTCATTGAGTCATTCATTCAACTGATTCGTTCAAACAGCAGATTGATTCAGTAACAAAACACCATTGTGTATCGCTCAGAGATGTAAAACAGTTCTGCTATGGCTTTGTTTGGAACTACTTTCATTGTTGAAACATTTTTCCCTCCTTATCTTGAATTTTGTGGGAATTCAAAATGTATTTTAATAGACTAAATCACCTAGTGAGAGCTTGAACTCTAAATCTGCTCGTGCAGTCTAACGCATATTGTTTAAAAACAATTGCAATATTATCGTAGGCGAAATATATCGCAAACCCTTAGTTAGTGCATCATCTTACTGTAAGGTATATACCTTATTTTTCCTCTAAGAGTGGGCGTGGCCATTTGTAAATTTTATGGGTCTGGCTTCCTGTCTCATCTGCATCCAGCTATTTTTAGCTGTACAAAACAGCTTGTTTTGCTACATGATATTGCATTGTCGTGTCTTACCATATTATTTTAATGTATTATCTTAATTATAAACACACTGATTTGTAGTGCAAACAGTTTTACCGTTTACTGCATGTTGTTATTCTTCTCACGGCTAATGAACCCGAAGTCTCACCAATAGGCTTACTTGCGCATTGAAAAATAAGGTGGATAATATTAGTTCTTCTGACTTTGCTTATTCTGAATTAGTCAATGCTGTACAACAACCCATTAAAAGAGAGAAAAAAACGTAACACTGCAGTTCTGTTCTCTCTGTCTTGGCATTTATATAGCCAGTCAGTGATAGTGTTTAACATGCAATGTGCACAGCATTTAGAGCGCTAGTCACAGGACAACAGCTCAACACTTTCTCAGGCAGAGCTGCCATAAAGGAACAACCCGGTGTGTGCGATTGATCAGGACACGCGTAGCTAATGCAGAGGAGCTAGTTAGGCTGAGAAAAAACAGGGCTGACTTGTACAGACATCAGGACTTTGGCCCACACGACTGCAGACTTCCTTTGATTGCCTGTTTAGCATGGTAGAGATTAAACGTACATGGAAAAGTGGTGTGATTCAGCACAATCAATGCTTCCCTCTCCCTCTCTTTTTATGCATTTAGTTCCATGTCAGATATACATATGTGACCCTGGACCACAAAACCAGTCATAAAGGTCAGTTTTCCAAGCTTTCCATTGATGTAGGGTTTGTTAGGATAGGACAATGTTTGGCTGAGATAGAACTTTGATATATTTATGGTAGGAAATTTACAAAATATCTTCATGGAACATGATCTTTACTTAATATCTTCATGATTTTGGGCATAAAAGAAAAATTGATAATTTTGACCCATACAATGTATTGTTTGCTATTGCTATATATACCCGTGCAACTTATGACTGGTTTTGTGGTCCAGGGTCACATATAGAGAAGAGGTTGGTTGTGTTTTTAGGAATGCATTGGTTATATTAATGTTATAAGGGAGGAAGGAAAGGAAGGAAGAGTGAAAATGTGGTGTGACTTTGACAGCTTCTCTATAGCAGTAATGTTGAAATAGAGTTGCACATGAAGTATCTGCCACATGTACATGAAGGCTATTGTCAGATGATTTAATAAAGTTGTTAATTCTTTTGGTGAGATGGACTTGTTTGTGGATGTGTCCGGTTCAAGGGCAAACCTGAGCGCCTCATTTGCATTCTTCTCTTTCTTTTGGCTCTCTCATGAATAAATCAGGGCGTTAAAACGGCTGCATTTACATCTCATTTTACACGAGCACAGTTGAGCAACTGGGTCTGACTGGTTTCACCCACACCATTAACATGCTTAATGTACAACTTAAATATAAAGGGGGAATGCTGCGGTTTGTTTATAGTCAGAATAATGCAATAATTTTGAGAAGAGAAACCATTTAATGTCTACCAAGCAGTGCTCTTCAGGTATTTACCAATACCGAAAAAATTGTGTGCCTGCTGCACTTTTCAGTCAGGCTACGCTTTGGTCTGCTGCTCTCGATAGAAGCATGTGTATTGATGTAACATCCACAGCAAAATAAGCCTGACCATGTGATCATATGAGATATTTTGGCAGATGCTGTGTGCCTGGAGCTGAGGGGCTGAGGTGAGGAGCATCCAGCGGCGTCTCACAGTTCCGCTAGGCAGCACACTAATTGAGAAGTCGCTCAGGGGTTGAGCACAGGGGGCTCGCTGCACTGCGCTCCCTATCCAAATCAAGCCCCTGTAAGTGGGGCTGACATGGACCAATCACCATCTGGAGGTTCCTCCACTAAACCCCCACCACTTCCTGACTACCATGAAAGGATCTGCCGCTATCCTCCCCCTTCTTGATCTTCATAAAAGGCTCATTACTAAGGTTGTGCAACTGAGGGTCTGAGGCCAAGCCTGTCCTCGCGAACCACAGTGTAACTAACGGTGAGCCGAGTTGACTGCCTTGTGGAGGTCCGTAGAGCTGCCAGTCATATGTAGGCGATGATGGCAAGGTATTACAAAGCGGGTGAGGGCAAAGCCCTAAAGCAAGCATTTCAGAGAAGGTCCAAGGTTTGAGTCGGTGCTGTGGTGCTTTGTTCTGTTTGGTTGTTAAACTTGCATGCAGTTGATGTTCAAGTTGGAACTGAGAGGCATTGTGTTCTCTCGAAAACTGCAAACGTATCAGTGTAAAAAGGACTGATGCCTTCAGCGACTCTTCAGTCTAAAGGTGTAAGCATAGTGGACAGGTCTGGAGAGAGGGAACTTGCTTGGACCAAGGACCCACAAAGCTGTACTAAATAATTGGATGTTCAGAAAGTGCGAAGGCGAGGAGTGAGAACGGCTTAAACAATAAGTTTCTCAGGGATTTAAAAAAGAGCTTGCGGATTTACAGACTACGCCACTTGCACTTGAACTGGAGGTGTAGGTTTTACGAGACTGCGGTGCATCCCAAATCGGGTTTACACCTTACGGCAAAGCACCAGCCAAAATAACTTTGTGCGTGCCTCTGATCCTACAACAGAATGGCTGTCTTTGTTACTCTGCACAATTCCCCATGAATAGTTTAAAAGCTACCAGGCCAAGCAAGGCGATGCTTCAGAGAAGTAGGGTTTATTTTTCGGCCTCCCGCTCAGGGCAGGGAATCCGTTCCTCTGTTGTTTTGCTGGACTGGGTCTGTTGCTTTATCACAGGTAAAAGAGGAGTTGGTTTTGGAGGGATTGCACTGGGAGGTTGGAGAATGAGCCGCAAGGTTTTCAAATGGCCGTGTTGCGAGCCAAGATGGCGGATGGCTACCAACCCAGAAACAAAAGCCGATCGGTGTCTGCCAAAGCTCTGGGGGCGGCAGAGGGGCTTGCATATCTTGGCGTGTCAAGCGACAAGGCTGGTTATCACACTCTCGCATGCCGGCAGAGAAGACATGCCAGCCAAGGATGCAGTGGCACCACCTCCCCGGCCACAACTGTGCCAGGCAATGCTTCTTCTTGTAAAAGAACACTGAACTGAACAAATTAAAATTGAATGTTAGAAAGAAAGACACGCTTGACAGTTATTCACCACGCAGACCTAATAAACTCTTCTGAAAGCTCACTTCTTGTGCATCTTGCTTGCTAACCTTCCTAAAATGATATATTTGATCTTCAAGATTTCCCCCCAAATACGTGTCCGATATTCGCCAGCCGCACCTCTGCTTAATCTGTAAATCCGAGTGGATCATGGACACACTAGAAGCAGAGGAGAGCTCAAATGAGGTAATATATGCATGGAAATGACCTATGGCAATCCTCACAAAGAGGGGGCTGAGAAAGGTCAAATAGCCTCCAAACTGTGCTGGAGTTTAATTAAAAAGACAAAGACGAGCGGTAAATTCCATACGCTCAGCCCAGATTACGGCTTCTCGCTTAGGAGAGCCCAAGCCTGGCTTCTTTCAGGAAGCTCCCGGACCTCTTCCCAGACGGCCTTGCGCCATTTTCCCCGTTCCTTTGATGTCAATACAGAGCATTTATTAAGGGCATAAAGGTTAATCTCTGAGGAGCAAGGATATCAAATGGTTGGGAGCGGAGGAAAAAGAAATTCACATAAATGTCTTCTGGAGAAAGTTAAGTTCAGGGTACAGGAGCGATCGTCCCGTTGAGGCCAGTCAGCAGGTGCAGGATTTAATTTTGGCATTAAGCGACGACCGCAGTTTCTGAAAATTAATGTAACGACAAGAGCGCGGGGGAAAAATGAAGCACCCGTATGGTCGTAATGCCTGTGGAAGTGCTTTCGACAACGAGATGTATCACGACAACTATTTCAGGAAAGTCATCTCATCAAAAATGAAGCCCCATAAGGTAATAGTTTATTCAAGCCTAATATAACCTTGTTCGACTGCTTCAGGGACTTAAAGGAGAAGTTCACTTCCAGAACAAAAATTTACAGATAATATACTCACCCCCTCGTCATCCAAGATGTTCATGTCTGTCTGTCTTCAGTTGTAAAGAAATTATGTAAAGAATGATGTTCTCCATATAGTGGATTTCTATGGTGCCCGTGAGTTTGAACTTTCAAAATGCAGTTTTAATGCAGCTTCAAAGGGCTCTAAATGATCCCAGCCAAGGAAGAAGGGTCTTATCTAAAGATTGGTTGTTTTCTAAAAAACAAATGGACAATTTATATACTTTTTAACATTAAATGCTCATCTTATCTAGCTCTGCGTGAACTTTGTGTATTCCGGGTCAAGACAGTTAGGGTAGGTCGAAAAACTCCCATCTCATTTTCTCCTCTAACTTCAAAATTGTCCTACATCCCTGACCCGACCCAGTGTTTACAAATTGACCATGCAAAGAAGAACAAACGCCTTTTACAAAAAGGGTACAACTGATGTAGGACGATTTTGAAGTTGGAGAATAAAATGAGATGGGAGTTTTTCGACATACCCTAACTGTCATGAACTGGAATGAGCATTTAAGGTTAAAAAGTATATAAATTGTAATTTTTTTTTTTTTAATAGAAAATGACTGATTGTTTCACTAGATAACACCCTTCTTTCTAGGCTAGGATCATTTAGAGCCCTTCGAAGCTGCATTGAAACTGCATTTTGTAAGTTCAAACTGGAGAGAAATCCTGAAATGTTTTCCTAAAAAAAACATAATTTCTTGACGACTGAAGAAAGGAAGACATGAACATCTTGGATGACAAGGGGGTGAGTAAGTTATCTGTAAATTTTGGTTCTGGAAGTGCACTTCTCCTTTAAATAGAAGATGGTAAGAACATATTTAGGTACAAATGTACCTGTTCTTCCGGTGATTGAGGCCTGTTGTCATTGATGCATGTACACAATGTCACAAAAGCTTTGCTTTCTCTGTTTCTATTCGGCTCAAATCCTACAGAGCTGTAGGCATACACAAGGAAAAAGCAACAAAACAGAAGAAATCAATACAGCTGAATGTGCAGGTACTGTAAGCAGCGGAAAAACAGTTCTTCCAGCGTTACAATAACAGATAATATCACACTCAGCAGGT
>VONZ01000152.1:1030000-1155000 GCA_012976165.1 Labeo catla | reverse complement strand
TCGACTAATTGGGCTGTCTAGCTTTTTTAAAGCCATCAACAGATGAACCGGAGATGGAAAAAAATCATGCAAAAACCACGAGTCTTAAAAACAAAACACATATACTATAACTATAAAATGTGTTTCACATCACAAGGGCATAATGATAAATGACAAAAAATACTAACTCTTTTATTAGCTTTAAGAAAAAGCCATTCTTTAACAGACAGACGAGAGGAAAAACAATTACAGCACAGGTGCACCCACAGAAAACAGCTTTATGTAGGGTGCAGTGTGTTTTCAAAAGCCGACCTTGCAAACGCGTCCCCCAGGGCCTAGAAATTTGTCAGCTAGAGATGGCGCTGGCAACAAAAGTAACGCGGGATGCTTATAAAGAGTCTTAATGTTTTAAAACTAAACTACATGCGTTTGAAGTGCTGTGTAGCACTGTAATTCGCACTGATGTTCAACGTATCAACATGAATGGTAAATTGTTCTTCTGTCAACTGTTTTGTTTTATGTGTGTCATTAAAGGATTTTATATTAACACAGGTCTTTAGTGAAAGAACATATTTCACTTCTATTTAAAGGCTGTCTTTTATAGATGAGAAACAGTCTTGGTGCAAATTGGATTTATTAAAATAATATTTCAAATATTACCTTAAAAAAGAAAATGCAGACAGAATCACGGAATCCAGTCATAAAAATTGAATTTTCCTGTGTAACATGGAATGTCATGGAATGTCCAAATTTTGGAGGAATAAATCAAAAGTAGGTCAGTACACTTAACTTAAAACACAATATGTACTAGTGTTTGTGAATATTAAGCTGCAAAAAGACTATATATATAAATCCTGCGTGTTCTGTATGCCTCTGTGTGAATGAATGGCGCAGACGTGCGGTTTCATTTACTACACACATACTGAAGCGCCCGTGACGTCCTCTGCCGTCTAAATATTTGAGTAGATGAACACATAATCATAATCTCTAGACCTGCCCAGGTCACTTCATGAGCATTTTCCTGTTTCTTCTGAGAAACACTATAGGCATATCATAAACAAAGAGAAACTTAAACTCCTTTACAGCAACCTGTCAAAATAAAAGTTCGGTTTAACTTGAAGAAACTAACTTAATGTAATGGTAGTACTCCTACTACTAATAAAATGACTATTTGAGGAATATTTAACAGATTTAAAAAATATATATTTACCAGAAAAATGTAAAATATATTAAAGTCAAATAATTAGAGATGCTTTTAATTTAATGAAACAATTAAAATGCAATCCAGAAAATTTATAGAAAACTCAGAATTTAGTAAAAATAAAACTACATTTGAGAAAAAAATAAATAAAACGTATTTCACAGGACCTTAAAAATATAACTTTTGTTAAGCTTTTAATAAATTGCTGTTAAATTGTATACGTTGCAAGATTTCAATTAATTAGACATGCTTTTTGATATAAAACCGAGTCTAGGGAAATAAAAACGGAAGTCTAGAAAAATGTAAATGGAAAAAACAGAATTTAGAAAAACTAAAATTTGGGAAAAAATAAAAACGGATCTCATAGGGCTCTAAATGTGTAGCTAGTTGTCACTATATCACTATCTTAGTGTTTAGGTAAATAAACATTAACATTACCTCAAGGACAAAAAGTCAATTTCAGTTTATTCATTTACCATACTTTGAAACTGTAGCTTTTCAAACATACTCTAAAACTTAAAGTACATTAAATCTAACCTTTTGATAAAGTAGCTAAATCTATTAAAACCACCTAAAGGAACAATAACTTTAATATAAAACTCTCAAGTGATTTACTTTTATGACCGGAGTGCTGTTTATGTGGCACAAAAACAACACTGATCTCATTTAAGGTTAAACTTGAATAAATTAATAAAGTTATTCAAAAAGCTTTAGTTTTTTGTCAAATGCTAAAGTACTGTCACAACAGTTACTCCCCAACAATGATTCTGACTGTAGAAACACAAAGTGAAATGCTCTGTTTTAGCACTCCGTGTTTGCTATACCCAAAATCCTGCTTAATGCCCTTCAGAGACAGAGAGCACTGCACTGTTTGTGAACATCTGCACTGGTCATTAGAACAAGAGATGGCCTCAATCTTTCAGCGAGCTTCAAAACGACTGAGGAAAACACAAGACAAACTACACCAGGCCGCACTGCGCTAGTCCCGCCGGAGAGACCAGGCTAACCTTTAACAGACAACACGGCAGCAACTTTGTTACTTTAGTGTCACGTCAGCTTACAATAAATGCGTTTATATTTGAGAATTATCGCTCTTATTGGCTGAAGGTGTAAACTGGAGCATTGGAGAACTAGAGAACTTCTGAACTACGAAGTTGTACATTTCTGACCTTTCCTGAATTACAAGGAGACCGTTAGCTGAGAGGCAAAAAATGAGTGCTGCACACCTGCACAGCACCTAAAACATAGATTAAACTAAAATAGCTGATTGGACACAGTCCACATACTGCAAATTTGTCTTTGTCTCCTTAGGTGGTGACTCTTTGGACTTCTCCATGGCACAGACCCAAGTATGAAGCTCCTCATGTTTTCAAGGGCATGTTTTCGTTAGCAGGTGAACTTTACTTTGCGTGGTGGCGAAGAGCAGCGATTGCATCCGAGGTATGGTGTTTTTTCTTTTCGAAAGTGTATAAGCCACCTTTAGTGCAGCTAGTTTATCTTAACACCATCCTTTCGTTCAAAATGTGCATCATTTCATCAAGCGACTAGGTAATTATAACTTTATCTGTAAGTGTGCGACCAAAATGAATCACAAAACCAATTCCGTCGAGCACAATTTGTCAGTTTCTGACTTCAAAGATTACTCACATTTTGTTGACCTACAGATAAACATATGGCACATCCATAAATGCATACAATCTACTGCGTGACTCCAGATGCAAATACTGTATGAAAAAGTGAAAGATACATTTTTATGGTTCATTTCCAAAAGTTTACACAGCACAAGGTAGACGGGCACCACAAAGTGGCTGCTGAATGAGGGGCGAGAGCGGAAAAAAATACAAGTTATTACAACCAAACCATGCTTTACATGTTGGTTATCTTTCACCGATAGCCAGCTTTCCATAACGGTAATAAATCCAGTCATGTTGACTGCTCTGTGAGTTTGCTTGCATTTACAATCTTAGTAAAACCACTGTAGAGGAAAATTGAAGTTGGATTAAAAAAAAAATGAATGAATAGATAGATAAATAAATAAGTGGTCACCCTGTGCTGTCTTTAAAATGGATGCCTGAAATTTACAGTTTTCCATTAACTGATGCCTAACAGCTTCCCTCGCCCTGCTTGCATCCTGTCTGTAACTACTTTCTGACAGGGTTCATTTTTGCCCGTTTCTCAACTTAAATGTGTCCGTCGCTTTTTTGTCTGCTGCTTTTAACTTTATCGCTCCCCGCTATGAAATGTAACCGCGTCGGCATAAACACTGGCACGCCGGTTATTACCTTTATCATCAATAGAGATGTCTGCACGGTATCAAAAGAATCATTTGTTGTTGATACGACCGCCCAATACCATTTACCCATATTTTGAGAGCAATACGAGCATCGAGTCAGGCCCGATAATGCTTTCCATCAGTAATTACCTTCTCGATGCTTTGAATATGAATCGAATGATATTCCTTTTCCAGATTTGGCTTCGACTACAAAAAACCCCACATCATATTTGATAATACGTACTAAGGGAGACAGGTCCGGGAAGGCATAAATCTTTTTTTTTCCCTTATTTAATTTGTTTTTGTGTGTGTTGCGATAGGGATTATTATTTCTCAGCTGGTGGGATCACATCGCTCATGGTTGTAGACCCCTGAAGAATTCTATTAACCCTGGTTATGTCAGCCTTAATAACATGCCACACTGCTAAACAGGACTGGATTGATTCTGTGCGGACGTGGGGGTGGGGAATCTTGTATAATAAATCCGAGCATAATTTACTCGGAATAAGAACGGGCGAAATAGAACACAGAACAAAGAGGAAGGGATTAAGTCTATCTCTTATCTCGCCGGCACTAACTTAAGAAAATAAATAACGAAACGATCCAATCGAGGGGAGTGCGCCGGAGCGCTTTGTAGGACTGCCGATTGATTGGCTCGTCAATGGAGGCTGCTTTTCTTTTGTTGTGTTGCAGATGTGATTTGAGGAACTGGGACCGTGCCACACTCGCCCCTAATTTGCTGCTGGCGAGGAGACGTCGAGCCGGAGGTGCGGGAAGACCGCTCATGTGATGGCTAGAATCGAATCAATTCAGTCACCTTGAACTTTGAAGATGAAAGAATCACATGGGCCGCAGTTGGCCTCGCTTTTTTCCCTTCCTAAAAGAGATATACACATGCACAAGAAGCTTATCACTTGCATCTGGTACCACGAAGACAGATCCACACGTCTCCTAATGGCATCTATCTCGTCGCCGCCGTTGTTTGAGGCACAAACTTGTGAGCGTCGTCGTGAATGAAGATGCAGTTTAGCAGGGCACAGTCAATGAGGCTTACTGCGAGATGGTAATCTCAGCCTGCCTCTGGCCCTCTGGCGATGCTTTACAGTCGCGTTTCCCCAAAGCCTGCTTGTGTACCGCGCCTAATGGAGACTCTCTCATCGCCCATGCCAAAATTAAATGAACTGTGCCATTTCAAAGCACCTCCTGCCTACTGTAGCTTCTAGCACGCTCACAAAGCCGTGACTCCCTGGAGCGTCCCGTTGAACATTTGTATCATTTCACATACGTACGTAGCACACATGTGCACGTGGGTTTATTAACATGAACGTGTGTGACATAGGTTGAGACACTTGAGGGGAACAAAATGCTGTATTGTTGAACTAGACAAAAAGTTGCATGATATATTTTATATATTTTAACCTGGACCACAGAACCAGTCATAAGGGTCAATTTCTTTGAAATTGAAATGTATACATCTGAAAACGGAATACATAAGCTTTCCATTGATGTATGGTTTGTTAGAATAGAACAATATTTGGCGAGGTATTTGAAAATCTAGAATCTGAGAATATTGAGAAAATTACCTTTAAAGATGTCCAAATGAAGTACTTAGCAATGCATATTACTAATCAAAAATTAAGTTTTGATATATTTATGGTAGGAAATTTACAAAATAAGTTCACGGAACACGATCTTTATTTAATATCTTAATGATTTTTGGCATAAAAGAAAAATTGATCATTTTGACCCATACAATGTGTTGCTGGGTGCAGCTACAAATATACACATGCTACTTAACACTACTTTGTGGTCCAGGGTCACATATGTAATATTGTAACAACGCTAACTAAATTATTTCAATGCATTAATCCTCAAGTTTATGGAGATTCAGAGAATATCCTAGTCGTGCGATTGTCTTATGTTAGGTTTAGTGCGTATATGACTAGTGACGTCATATACGCAGTGTAGACGAGCAGTAGCAATGCCAATGTAAGACAAAAAAAATAGCATTTAATAATATGACAATAACTTTAAATATATTTTTCACAGACTGGCAGTCCATGCAAAAACAAGCTCAACATTTTTTTAGATTTTTTTATAATCATTAATTCCATGTGGAAGAACCAGGTATATACATACAGAATGTTAAATAATATAAATTGATGCTATCGCATCAAAAGTTAATTGCATATGTTTTTCTTCATATCATGCAAAGTAGCTTAATTCTCATTAAGAGAAAACAAGACGTTTTTAAACTACGACGTTGAGGAATATTTTTAGGGGTGACCGGATGACAGATAACGGAGTCTATATTTGTCCGTATGCCAAAAGAAATCCATACTTGCAGACTTGTTGCTTTAAAGCTGATGCATGCTGGGCACACAGATAGAAAAGCGAGAAATTGAGAGGTTGGGTTTCTAAGGAAACCCTTCCATCAGTGGACAAAGGTAAGCTGATTGAACAAGAACCAGGGTGGTCTCTCGCTAAACAATGCCCCTCTATCAAGCCTCAGTGTGTTGATTGGATCCAACAAGTGAATCCATTGAAAACTCACAGAAGTGGCAGCAGTTTATAGGCTCATAAAGATCCCCTTTGAGCTCCTTTTCTATTATGAAGAGCAAAGGATATCTAACAGCATGGGAGAACTCTGGGCGTTAAGGGCAGCCATTAAAGCCAGTGTTAACAGCAATATGGCTTTTTGTGGCACTTGCTTTGTTTGGGGTTTGACGCAAGGCCCTCAGAGAGCGTGCTACATCTGTAGTGTCTAGAGTGCGTGTTACGACAGAAACAACAGGTTTTTCCTCTTACCGTAGGTAGTCCCTCCGACAGAGGATGAGGTTGGCTTTGGTGTACAGCGTGGAGCCCACCTCGCCGAGTCGGCAGTCGCAGCAGGCGCACTTGAGGCAGTCTTCGTGCCAGTACTTGTCCAGGGCCTTCAGCAGGTAGCGGTCCTTGATTTTCCGGTTGCAGCCGGCACAGCCCTTTGGCTTGGTGTCCGGCTGGACGGAGAGCATTTGTATACCTGCGAAGACAGGCGAGAACATGGTGACTTTTGGCAGTCAATCATGTGCTGTGCATTTCAGTCAAGAGACGAACACACTTTTTGGTCAACAATAACAAGAAGCCAATGTAGCTAACATCCTCCTCTTTCCCCCGCTTTAGGGGCGGGGCCAAAGCTTGCCCCCAGAGCAGGCATTGTGTAGCCCTTTACAGGGCGTGAAAGGGCTTTGTTGGGTAGAGAGGGAACAATGTGGGCTCATGCTGAAGGCCTGTAATTAGTATTCTCCTTCCATACAGAGGAGAGTAAGCTGTACCCCGCTCCCCCCTACGCCACAGCTCCGGCCCCTCTGTTTTGTCCTGGCCCAAAAAGTTTTTGTCCTACATTTTTACAAGTACGTTGTCCTGCCACTGAGACAGTCCCCATTTCTCACCTTGTGCAGGAGAAGCTGTCAGAGCCATAGATTCCACCTAATGTATATGCTGCTCTTGGAGGGGGGTGAGAGCGCAAGCAGTGAGAAATTGCGAACTTTGAGTGAGAGGGTCACCGAGAGATTTCTCAGCTGTGGTAAATTGAGTGTCTCTGTCTGAATTGAGGACCTCCCTCGGGATAGTTATAATGCGCTCGTCGCCACGATGCGTTGTCCAGGCAATCTGGCTGAAATACATTCATAGAGGAATATGAGATTAAAAAGCCTTGTTTGGACTGCATGAATTTGTCTTGACAAGAAGAAAAGAAGTTTGGTGGTAGATTATTCAAAAGTGAAATTTCCGACACCATTACTTGTTTCACTGTATGGATAAAATGCAATGAAAGTGAATTGAGAAGAAAGAAAGAAAGTCGAGGGTGAGTAAATGATGTCGGGATTTATTTTTGGGTGCGCTGTCCCTTTAAATAGTTGTGCATGTCAACACATTTGGAGGCCATTAAGACTCTACCTAACAGAGAGAGAGTTTCCCGCTTTCTTTTTTTTTTTTTTTAAACATGTGGCCTTGACGATAATTACTTTCAAAAATGATTTGCCAAAAGCGTGGCAGTTGGCCCTCACAGAAAATAAACAAGACAGTGCACCAATTAGTAAGACTGAGGACAGGTGTGAAATTGTTTCAATTCAACTGAGCATTACAATGCAGGGAAAGGAACAGCAGGTAGCCGATCCCTCTAGGGTCATAATTATAGCCTAGAGCAAATATCTGATGCAGTACCATAGGTTTAGACTGTGAACAACTTCTTTCTGCTGTAGGACCGTGCTCGTTAAGATGTAGGAACATTCAATGAAAACGAGGCGAGGGATAATGATGATGCCTTCGACCTCGCTGGCGTTTTTATGATACTTTATTTTGAGTTTATTCAAAGGAGAGGGCTTGATGAGGGGAAAACAGCAAGGAAGCACATCAGACAGGTAGCACCGCCGCACTGTTTGTCCCATTGTGTTTAAGCTGTTGAGCTTTTAATTGGCTGGATTGGATTGTAAGAGCAGCACACGGCTGATTTCCTCTGCTATGCGTCCTTGTTCTGTCCCACTCATCCGCACCATCCCAGCTCGCCTGGTTAACACAACAAAGTCACCGCCTCTCATTACCAAGCCAAAGAAGTTAGAGTTTCGACTCCCCTCGGTCCGCAATCACGGTTAGTCCTAAATGAATCAACTGTGGCACAAACTTAGCCCTTCTATTCACAGGCTTGGATTCCCAATTCTGCTTTTTCCTAATAGGACTCTGGGATGTTCATGCTCTCATCGATTTTCCTATATCAAACGGTGAGCAAAAGACTAATCGGGCCTGGGTAGCCATTGTAAAAAAAATACAGAAACTGAGTGATTTCTCTTAATAGTGTTTCCTCCATTGCTGCCTTTGAATCGACAGCACGACCACTTAAGTTTGATTCTTGAATGCATGACTCTTAACTGGTTCTTTTTAGTCATAATCATACAGCAAGACAAGTATAGTTCGATTTCACAAAGAATGACTCTTATGAGTCGGTTCTTTTTAGTGAATCAAAAGCATAAGGTGCTATAGCCAGAATCTCAAACGAATGACTCTTATGAGTCGGTTCTTTTAAGTGAATCAAATACATGCAGACTGAACAATGTAAACAGAGTTCTGAACTAATGACTCTTATGAGTCGGTTCTTCTTTAGCGAGTCAAACGTACTTTTATACCAGTCGGAGGTGTTACAGAATTAATCTGACGCTTGATTGAACCGCAAAAATGATTTTTGTCATATTCGATTCGAAATGAACCAATAACTGTGACTGTGTTATGTTGAGACTTTAAACTGACTGAATGCCACGAGATGAGCAGTTTAAAATACACATTATTAATCAGTAGGCCTGTTTTATTAAATAATCGAATGTTTAATGAAATAGGTCATTAAATATTTGTTCAGCATTTTCACTTATATAAACAGGACCAATTATTAGACTGCATTTAAGCCGCCTCTGAAAAGTCGACGACAAGTCATTAGAGCAATCTGATCGCATCTTTTGGAAGAATTGATTAAAATGTCATTCTTATTTGTATTATCTGTGCTGTTGAAATCTGAATTTACCTCATGGTTTGCCAACAGACTGCTGAGAGCAGTAAATGCACCGCGAAACGCAGTTTCTCCCGAAATATTTCTTCCTCAAGTGCTCTAGCTACTACTAGCCGTTACGGAACCGAAATCATTACGCGCAATCGAATTCGCAACCAAAATCGTTAAATTCCCATCCCGACAGGCCTGGGACATGGGTGTCTTTTTTGTCTTTCGCTCGCTCAGATCTTTCATTATGTCCCGTTCGCATAGTGATACGATGCTCTTTGTGCGCTTCACTGTTCGCAGATACTGATGGGGAAATTTCAGGCGAGACTTGGCAAACACCGGGCGCAAAGTACCAATTTGATTTCACATCACAGCTGCGAGAGCCGGAGATGCTGACATTTCACCCTCTTATCAGTTTAATTACTGTTGCCATGGCAGCGTAGTGCACTGAAAAGGCCAATAAGATTTGCAGCTTGCAAAACGACAAAATGAAACCGTTAACGCGTTAGAAACGGTGATGCGCAACGGCACATCACATTAAACGCTATTCGCAATTGTCTAAGCAAACCACGAAAATTCACACAGGGGAAATTCGGGGAAAATACGTCGCTTCGGTAAAATGCAGCTATGAGGTTAGACAAAACTGCCGCTAGACGCATAGAAACATATCCCAAGTACTCAGGCACACATTTAAACACATCACACTCACGTTGATAGGATGCAAAACGCAGCTCTTACCGAAACTTTTCTCCCTTTTCTGCATTGGTTGACCCGCTTCGGCTCCCAGAAACACCATGCAACAAGACGAGACGCAAGCCAAAGATGCGCGTAAAGTGAGCAGCTGTATGGGTGCTTCGCTTTTGTTACAAGTAACAATCCACCTCGCTCCGCCAGAAAAGAGTGAAAACGACGAAAACACCAATCAACAAAACACGGGAGGGAGAAAGAAAGAAAGAGCGAGCCGCTATCGCTCAGCGCCACACGCTGTTAAGACTCCGTTTGTCACAACAGTGCTCGACTATGAAATTAGATCGACCAGCAGCCGTGGCGAGGCAAGTGGCGGCGAACAAATGACAGCGGATGACAAAGGCATATGCTTTACCCCTTCGCGCTCGCCGTAATCTTATAATCCTATCGTGCCTCTCGCTATTCGCCTATTTCAGTGCGCGTACAGTAAAAGGCACCAAGTTGGATGTACACAAAAAGACAGCATGCAGGAGCACGCATATGCTAAAACGCAATCACATTTTGTCAAGCATTTACGAACTACATTTGTTCTGATGCATGCCATTTTTTTTTTTTTAGAATATAAACACGAATATCTTTCAGGCTTTAAAATCTGCTTTTAATTCTCCGAATTAAGCCTCGTTTTTGAATACACAAACTTTAATGTAAATACAGCATGCACATCCACATATATTATATATGCAATGTTAAGTGCCCTGTTATTGTTTGTAAATTATATCAGTCGTTATTTACAGCCATGCACATAGCTTGGGTGTTTGTTATGCGTTGCAACGTAGTTTCCTAAAGAAACATTTCGTTTTTGTGCTCTGCAGTGTGCAAAAAATGACAACCTGACTTTGCACGATCAGTTTAGCTACCTGAAATCATTTGAATCACATGCGCAAATTATGCCTCTACGTGAGGAATGCAAGCCTGAATTTTGTCTTAAACATCAAAGACTGCTAAAAGCACTTGCTTGATTAAGCAATTAGTTTCGCAGTTCATTTAGGACCAGAGGAATTAGAGCAAATCCGTTCGCAAAAGACAATTAAAGCACAACTCACCTTCTTGACCAAGTTATGCAGAAGGTTAACTTAGGATAGAGCACCGACTCCAACTCAATATTCCTCCGAGCAAAAGTTCACGAATCTGACATTGCACCGCGGATAAGAGTGATCTTCAGGTTGAAAATAATGAGGTCCACATGGATCATCTACGAGTAGTAGTTCGCACCAAAAGCTACAGGTGTTCTCGTCATGTATTGAGTATTCTGAGAAAGCTCACAACAACTTGCCCATCAGTGAGTGAGGAACGAGGAATAGTGAAGCCTAGCTTTATTATCTTCAAACCCAATCCCTCACCAGTGAGACATTACACGAGGAGGAAAAGGTCATTCGGTTATTACCGACAGCCGGAGTAACGGAGCGCGCTCTCGCTAACACAAACTTAATGCTCACCTCTCTGAGACGTGCGCGCAAACATGCTATGAGCTCTGTACTACACGTTTAGACTCGCTCTCTCTCTTTGTTTTAGCAGCTAGGCAACAATTTCGTGCTGCTACATAGTATAGCAAAACCGGTCTGATTCATAAAACACATGCGTTTATATATGCATACATATGTCTGTCATTTTAGCGACAGGTGTTTACGTGCATCTGTTTGAATTGTAATTATATTAGTAGGCTACCTCTGAATGCAGGCAAATGCACTCTTAAAAAACAGATTCCAATTAGAACAAAAAAGGCTTTCACACTCTGATGCCTTGTATAAGAACCCTAAGTTTCACAAATAACTTTTACCTATATAACAACGCTTTGAAAAAGCCAGAAACCAGTATGCTGATATGAGAACATATAATCTACATAAAAAGCATATAACTTAAGAATCCTGTGAAACAAAAATGGTACTTGAAAAGTGCTGTTGCAATAAATCACTAAGGAACATTTCATTTTAAGAGTGTAAGAAAATGCAGACTACAGTATATACGCACTTGATTAAGTATGTACAGCACCTGTGAACACATCAGGTGCAGATCAGTTTTTAAATCCAGGAATATTCTAATCTCATATTAAATCAACACACCTAATTCATTCAGATTAATTTAGTAATACTTTATAGGCTACACTCTTTCAGAGCAGCCTTGATTGATTTAGAAATCATTTATGTAATCTAAAACTGTTTCCTATCAAATTGGCCCAAGCTGCAAACAATAACCGTGTTTCTTTTTAACTCATATTACACTGGATATCATTTAGCATTAACTATATTGTTAGCCACTAAAGAGAGCAATAGTGTAGGTGTCGTGGACAGTGCACATTACTCCACATTTGCCACTATTTTGTTTTATATACCGAAATCTTGGTAACCCCTAAAACCTTTTCGGTGTCCTCAGTGTCTGTGTAGTCTAGTTGGAAATAACTGATCTAAGTTACTTAAGAGGCAAATTATTTTAAAATTCAACATGCTTATCATTCACAGAAAACAGAGCTGTAAAAAGCATGTCTTGCCGACTGTGTCATCTCTAATCGCACATTTAAAAACACCCTTTTAAATCATAAAAAAAGACTTATACATTTGTGTGTGAACATCTCGCCGTCAAATGTTTAGGACTAAATCAGGCTGTATTACCCCAGGCCACACAAAGATCATTTTCCATTATTGATTATAAACTTTCATGCTTCATGTATATGATCACTGTGCACCTGCAAAATCAAAGTCGATGAATATCCAGACAAAACTGTGCATGAGTGTGTGAGACAGAGTAATAAATTTCACTGTTTTCACAGTTTTTTTTTCAGTCTGTTTCTAAAGCTATTCCTCGCCCATTGGTTACACCTGTTCACTCTAATTAGCACTGCTTGATGCCCATGTTGCCGAGGTAGGATGAATCACAGGCCTTCAGTGCCACCTACCCTCCCTCCCCACACACATACACACAGAAAGAGAGAGAGAAAAGGAAACATAATCACACACTCACTGTGGAGTTTATTTTCTGTCATGGCCCAAAAGTAGTCATTTATCGTCAGCCCAGTTTGAAAGTGACTAAACCGAGAATGTGGAGACGGAGAACTGATGGTAACAGAGTTGGGTAGTAGTAAGATTGTGGCCCCATGCCAATCACTCTCTGCCTAAAATACAGCAGTAATGAGATGGGTCATAAAATGCTCCTCGCTTCCATTATGAGTGATGAGATGCATTAAAGCTGACAGGGTATTACCTGCCAGTAATTAGGTTTTGTCATGGATTGAATTATTTCAAAGCGGGCTATCTTGGTAATCATGCAATTTGCGGGGGAGACGCTTTAAGCTGAGTAAAAGGGAGCGGGAGAGAGAGAGAGTGAGTAGGGGACGCTGTAACCCCTTCTTCTTTCTCTACCCTCCCGCCACCACTTCATCTGGCGCATTATCACGTCAATTATTCACCGAAGATATCTGAATTATTGGGGGTGATGAGCTAGAGAGTGCCATCATCAGACTGTGCCGTACGAGGTGAACTCAGCCGTCCGTCACGTTACGTGACGCTGGCGCGAAACAGTCCAGCATGCAGCCCGCGTGGCGGGAAGCGCGCGTAGTCTTGGCGAACGGACGTCGTTAAAATGAAGAGCTGCTTATTATTTCGCCTCAGTCTCTCTTTCTCTCTCACTCACTCACCCCCTCTTTCTCTCTCTCTCTCTCTCTCTCTCTCTCTCTCTCTCTCTCTCTTTCACACACAGACTTGCGATGTAACGTCAGCAAAGAGAGGGATATCCGACAGACGACCACCCCACTTCATCCGAGCGAGAGGAATGCAGGTTCGTTTTTGTGGTAGAAATGAAAGCGGGAGTTTAATTACCGGGCTTCACAAGGGGAGAAATCTTTTTGCGGGGAGGATTGGAGTAAAGAAAGATATTTCCTGGTACTCTTACCCTGGTTTAAGCCTCCTTTGAGCATCTCCAGCGACCATTCATTTCACGGAAGCTTCAACTTAATCCCAGTTTTAAACCGCTGCTAGTAACGTACAGAGAATCTAATGCTCTCGCACCCACCACAGTCGCTCACATTGTAATAGACGCAACCGACTCTAACTCTTCGCTTCCTTATTTAGGAGAGAACCCGTCAAAGTAGTTGGCAATTATCCCGAGATTATCCTTTTTCCTAACAACCTTAATTAGAACAAAAGACCATCACCAATTAGTTCCGGTTTAGGGTCAAATTAAAACACTGCACGAACAATCGTTTCCAAGCTTCTTAATGAGGCTGCAGATCAGAATATGTTTGAGGAGGGAAAAAGCAATCTGATTGAAAGATACTGTACCGAGGAAAAGTTGCCGATTAGGACGAGATGGTAGCTCAAATATAGCCGGTTCCCTTGTCAAGTTCCAGGCGAGCGGGTTAAAAACACGCAGCCCGCCTCGGTGCAACTCCTCCTCGCTCGCGCTCTAAAAAGATTCCCCTCCTTCTCCCCACGACGGCTGTTTCTTCGCTCGCGGTCTCGTTCCCTCCCTGGCAGCAAAGCAAAACAGACCTGAGCCGGCCCGCACGTCTCCTCGCCTATTTAAGCACCTTCACCAGGTCCCTAGTTAGCAGCACACTCCAGCTCATCCAAGAAGCTGACAAGCACCGTTAGGGAAGGCAGCGCATGTTGCTCTAATGGACCTCATTAAGTTCTACTTACAGATGTTCTCTTAACATAATTGATCTGCAGCGAGTTGAGAGGACGGCAACCTATTCCCTAGCCCCCAATTATGGCCCGGTAATTAGATCCCCAACCTCCAGTTCTCCACATTCACCCTTCTAACATTCCGAAATATCAAAGTATCTCTTTCTCTCAAAGCAAACCCTCCTGCCTCCCCCACCACCTAACCTTCGTGTCTCCACCTCCTTTGCTCCCTCCCCTCCCTAAGACTCCATTCCTCTGACAGTATTGACAGTCAGATCTGCTAACCTTTGTAGTGAAGCCAGACTTAGTAGTGCACTCACTCCAATTGACAGAGCTCAGTCTAGCTTTTTTCCCTCTCGTTTTTGCACTCTCTCTCTCTGGTTCTCCTTTTCTCTCCCTGCTGAAATACCCAGGGAAAGAGTGAAGGATGGAGCGTGAGACACATGTGGAGGGGGGAGACGGATGGATAAAAACAAGTTTGCACTTTTTGATAAAAGGTTGTAATGATAATATCTGTCAGGGGAGGATCTCTTTTTTTGCACAATGCCTTTTTATCTTTAATAATTCCTCTGATGGTGAACGTGAGCGCAGGAGGGAGAGGCAGGTGGTGTGAACGGCGAGCAGAGATGGCGCAGCGTTTATAATGCCAATCAGAGCCACTCCCTCTACCCGCTTAATTATCCGCCGTGCTAAAACACAGAGCACTTTAGGGAAATGTGAGTGTCACGCTTACGCACTTAAAAGACGAGACAGTTTCGTCACACAGGGAGAAGAGGAAGCTGGGCTGGGTGCGCTTGGTGCCAATCACTGGCATAAATTTTTCTAGATCATGCACAGTTTGTGGTGTAAACGTGACATGAACGTGTAGGCAGCTGAGCTTTGTGAGAAAACAAACATGGCAATATGTGACTTTTATTTACAGGTGTTCGATTAAAGTTCAAACATGTCCAGTCGGTAAATTTCCTTCCTCAAATTGCACTGTTTCAAGAGCTTATATGGTGTATAGCAGTATGCTTTTTATTGCAGGAATGATTCCAATTCGTATGAATTTTACGACCTCAATCGTACGTTTTTGTATGATTTGTGTAAGGGTAGGTTTACAAATTTGTTACCTCGTAAAACATCTACGATTTTTCAAAATCAATGTGAATTTGTATGAGTGAATTCATACAAATTTGTACGTGCAGGCTGAGAAAGCTCTTGGATTTCATCAAAAATATCTTAATTTGTCTTCTGAAGATGAATGAAGGTCTTACGGTTTTGGAAAGGCATGAGGGTGAGTAAGAATTTTCATTTTTGGGTAAACTATCCCTTAAAAAAATGGTGGTGACCAAACTTCAAATTTACAAATGTGAAACATTGCTAAAGAGACAATATACCAGGGTTAAGCACAATGTGACAAGCATATGCAATTATATTCAGATAGAACCAATCAAGGTATTGTCTACAGTCATCATGTAGCATGTGTTAGTGTCCAGATTCCTCGCCATGTGGCGTTTTATATCCTTCTTTTATTGGTTGTTGCCCCATTGAGATTCATGAGTGCACCTTTAGATGCATCCAGCAAATCTTATCAGCTTTGCCTAACACTTTTCAAAATCCCAAACTAACTTAACCACACTATACTTCCACAATCTAGTAAGCATCCCCTGACTCTGGCACAGATTCACAATCTAATTCCACATACTCTCCTAGAGTTCTCTACTCCCAGTGGACACAAAGGGACACGTGTGACTTTGCACTAATGACCACAAGAGTCTCTCCTTAAAAAGACACCCAATAATTGCTTCAGGTAGGTGACCCTCAACTAGGGTCAAGGGATGCCTAGTTTTTAATGACAACTTTCGTACTCCCAACCTTGCTCTCTCTGCCCTGTAGACCAATTTTAGTTTTTGGCCGAGAGACAAGTAAAGCGAATAATAGAGACTCCTCAGCAAAGTCTGAAGAATCACCTTTAGTAATGGGCCTGAGGGGACACCTTTGAAGTTAAAGAACACCCAGACCACAATATACTGGCCTATCCTATTGTCGCAGTGGGAATCAATGGAGATTACTTAATTCAACCAGCAATTAATTTGTTAAGGCCGGTCTGAGAGCTAGAATATCCAAGTGCAACGTGACTCCATTGCAGAAGGAGGGCGTTCCTTGACTGCCTGAAGGCTGGTTGTAAGTAGGTAGGTCTGCAGTGAGATCAGATCATTTTAATGTGCGACTGCTGTTATATTGTTTATGTCTACCTTTTTGATTTGTGATGTTTGTATTTTAATAGTCATTATGTTTAGGGTAAACTGCTGCTTTTTAAAAGGGTGCATAAATTTGCAGACAAAATAGGCCATTAAATTAATTAGACCATTACCTTTTTTGTTGAGTGTCTTCGCAATCCACTGCACTGGATATATATGAAAGCATTTTATATATATAGATGGATGTAAAACAGATTATGGATATTTGCAAATGTGAATGGATGCATGTAGGAATAGTCATGCGTCCTTCACAGGATGTGCTTCGGTTCTTTTGTATGAATCCAAGTAACAGAGCCCACAATTAAACATTTTATGTGATTAACTATCCTTTATGTTGAATATTTTGTTGTCATTTGGCACTTGAGCTTCTAGGTCATGTTGGAGGTTTGGAGGTCAGTTTTATGCTTTCCAATTAAATGTTCCATCACAATGGAGCCTTTACAGTCAATAAACCAGTCAGCGCCTTTTGAGTGTTAGGCCACACACAGCCACATGTTTTCAAAACCACAAGAAGATGAGCCTTTGAATAATATTTCTACAAGCCTTTAATGATAACCTTGAGCAATACTGGTACCTGCTACATAATATCTATTGATTCTATCCAGCATGATTTCCTTGAGTAGCTCGGTTGAAATGACTTGTGTGTTTGGAACTAAGCATTTCAAACAGACTGCTGTATACCTCTGCGGCAATCAATCAGCCTTAATCCAAAACCAATTTACTCCGCCTGAAGAGGAAAATATCTTTTAATCTCTTGCCGACAATCCCTGATTGCAGTGCTGAGCATCAGTTGACAGTAAAATGGAGGCTTGCTTGTGATGGAACCTCTAGTTTATGTACTACACAAAACAGTCTTTAACAAGACTTGTTATAAACACACTATAGGCAAAGAGAGATGCAAAGAATTGCAGTATAATTGTCTTTTGAGTTCATTCTACTCACAAGCAGTGCAATTATTGGTGAATACTTGTTAGGGTTAGTTTTTTTACAGTTCAGTTCAAGGTTTATCTTTCAAACCTCAAATATCTCATTTTAAGCACAACTACTAGTGCAAATTGAACTAAATATTATTTTTTTCCATCTCCTATACAGTCCAGTCTATTTAAAAAATTGTGAATTGCAACTAACTCTTAATCCACTATGTCTGGGCATCTGTTTTGTCACAGTTGTAAATATAAAATTGCAATCTCCTAAATAATTATATATAGCACCAAGTCTGTCATGCAAAAAGGACGTGTTCAATCTCAATATCTGTAGAGTGTTTTCACGACGCGTCATCAGTCGACCATATTGGCGGCACTGAATGTAAACAATGCAGCTGAACTGAAGAAACTCACATATTTTGCTAATTATTGCTGCTGAAAATGGTCAATTTTTGACATGTTTTAGGCTGTAGTAATTGGTCGGAATGGGAAAAACATTTGGAGAACTATGTAAGTAAGTAATAACAAATCAAGGAGAAGAGTGCAAAAAAACTGAGGAACAAAAGGCGTTTGTGGCCAAACTGAACCTGGACTTCCAGGGCTAGATCTTGACAACATTCATGTTTTTTTTTTTTTTATTTCTGGTCAGGTAGGTGAAATATTAGGTTTGTACATGTCTTTACCACCTATTAAATTTAGTTTGTCAAAATATTGCACCCTTTCCTGCTTACTGAGTCCTTCTCTATATGATTTAGCAGCTTCCACACATTTTTTTTTTCTGTGGTTTAGACAACATAAATTAGCAGAGCAATGTATTCAGTAGTAGATTAACCGTGCAATCCATGCTGTTTACAAATGAGTATCGCCAAATTGTGACGCAAGTGCAAAACCTCTATAGTGAGATGGACTTGTTTCATTTTTAACCCCCAATCCGCACAGAATACTTTAAATACTTTCTCTGGCAATTATGTCATTGGGTAATTGTACTGTATATAAATTTTTGGGCATCATTGAGATGCTTTTGAATGCGAGCATGCTTTTTACTTTCACTTTCGAGATTCGCGATCACACATACTCTGTGTAATAGTTATACTAGGGAGCGGCAGTACTTACCACACATTTTACAAGATAAGATGTTTGTCAGTGGTGCTCAGGATTTGCAGATCATTCTCCAACGTCCTATCAGTCATCAGTATCAGTGGAATTTTATGTACTGTAATGTTACTGCTAGCAAGCAGCTAACTATGACACTTTAGTGGCTCCATAGAATGTGTTTTTTCCGTGCCTTTCCGAATACAGATTCACACTTCTGGCTCACGTCCCATGGTGATTAGTCATTTGTATTCATAATAAAATTGATTGTTGTATCAATGCTTTAAAGCAAAACAGAGGCTAAAGTGCACTGTCACTTTTTGACCCATCAAAAGTGTCTTAATCACGTCTGCTTTGTCTTGATTGAAAATAAAAGGAATCAAAATATGCAAGCAACTTTGTCTCGCTGACAAATGACTCCAGAGGCCCAGGAACAAAACCAGACATCTCGCTGTAAAGTTTTGGCGCTGCTGATGCTGTTTTGGAGGCTGGGGGGTTGATCTCAGAGTCTGTCAGCCAGTTAGATGAGGCTCTGATTTTCATCTGCGTGTATATCTGGGAGCACTAATTGGCAAGATGAAGCGATGATTGATGTCACTGATGTTCTCCTGCGCTCTTGCTGCAATTTTCCCACCCACACGCGTCAGTCAGTGTAATGACATGGTGTTGCTACCGTAAAAGTTGCCCTTTTACATTGATCTGAGATCAGCACTGTGCCATTTCTTAAAATAATTAAGCCTGCGATTCAAGGAGGGGGAGCTAAACCTTGATCAGTACGCGAGAGGCAATGACATGACGGCCCATCCTCCATCTGCTTTGACGTTGTACAGTCTCTAGCTTTATTCGAAACATTGAAGGACATCACCTCTCTGTTCAGTGCCATTAGCCTCTAGCTCATTCTCTTCCCCAGTGCTAATTGACTCAAAAACACACAAGGTGAGGTCCCCGGGATGAACTAAAAGCGTGCGCAGACGGGCCTCACAATGGCCTCATTACAAAAATGAGATGGAATAGAGTGCGGTAAGTGTTCAAACTCTTGTTGGCCATGGGAATGGAAGCATTTGCGCTTTGGTGAGCTTTTCAAAACATACTTAGCATGAAATTAATTTTCTGCACATCAATAGGTGGCATTCGAAGCACCTACGGCTCTGTTGTTTGAATGAGAAGCATTAACCTTCACCTTCAGTGAGGGCTGTGAATTTGGCAGATTCCAAAACTCATAGGCTTAAAACATAAGAGACATAGTCAAAGCAATACACTTATTTCCATGCCATTGAGTGCTCTCAAGGTAAGGCTATGTAAGTAAGACTGAAAGGAAAATCAGCTGAAGTGGCTTTTAGATGTCATTATTTAGACTAATATTTTGGACCCTGATGGTGAATCTGTCTGATACAGCCTTGACTAACTTTGCAACCTTTTTCTAGTATGTAAGTCGGAGGTATAAAAAGGGATTTAAAGACGATCGCCTCCGCTTTGCTATGATCGATCCTTGGAGAACAACTTTCCATCATGCGGAGGGGGGCCTGAGCTGGAGACGACAGCTAATTAAGATGGCTAATCGCCACATTTCACAGTGGCTAGAGCAACTGTCACTCTTTACGATCCACTCGACGGCTGCTGCACAAGCGTGTGACATCATAAAACAGCGCCAATTATCCACCCCAATGTCCAGAGTCAAGTCTTGCGTGTGAATATGTCTACTTCCTTTTAAAGGTACAGTTCACCCAAAAATAAAAATTCTGTCATTAATTACTCACCCTCTTGTCGTTCCAAACCTGCAAGACCTTCGTTCATCAGATGTTTTTGATGAAATCCGAGAGCTTTCTGGCCGTGCATAGAACGCAACGTAATCATGCTCAAGAGCCGGAAAGGTAGTAAGGACATCATTAAACTAGTCCACGTGACATCAGTGGTTCAACCTTAATTTTTACAAAGCTACAAGAATACTTTTGTGTGCAAAGAAAACAAAAGAGTACCATGCATGTGTAGTTGCATTGCTGTCCATGCAGGGCCAGAAAACTCTTGGGTGCTTGGGTAGCTACATATTTTCATAAATAAAGAACCATTTATTCTTTGAAAGGGGCATGATAAACTGGGCAAATAATGTTTAATATGGACCCATGGACTCCTCTCATGGCCCTTTGGGGCTCCAAAAGTTTGAAACCCCCTAAGCTAGAGAAAGCTATATCCATATATCAGCCAGTTTGTCTTTATCGCATACAGTCCCTAGTACAGAAGACAGAGAGTATTATAAACATCCGACAGACTTGGATGATGCACCCGTTCCTTTTTCTTTTTTTACATTTGGTTTCTCATGTCACAACCCCTGTGAGCTTGATGGGAATGTGTTCTGGCATAAAGCTGCAAATTAGGCGTGTAGTTCAAGCTTCTTTTGGTGGTTCAAAGCCAGCCAGGATTGAGGCTTTTTTCCCTGATTCATATGGTACACAGCGACGAAAACGGGGTTGATGTACAAGCAAACTGAGAATCTTTACATCTTACTCCTGTCTCTCTCTCTCTCTTGCACGCGTTACCCCTTTCTCCTTTTTTATTTCGCTCCGTGTTTTTGTGTAGGAGCTTGCGAGTCCCCTCCTTCATGTTTTAATTGGCTGCTCTCTTTGCATGTCAGGGGACCCGGTGGAATAGTTAGTAATCCTCCAGCGACGATCAGACCGGATGCCGTTCTCGAGAGGGTGTGAAAAGGCGTTTCAGACACCCTCCTCTCGCATCGTGCCCGATTGTAGTTCAGATTGCTCTGAAGCCATCTTCACAGTAGCCCAATCTAAGGTGCACCTTCTTCAAACGTGCTGAATTATCACATTCGGGTGAATATGTCTGTGGCTTTGTTGGGAAATGTAAAGATTTTAATGGCAGATGAACAGAAGGAAACACAAAAACATAGTTTAGTGTAGAGAGACCGTACGGCTCAGGTAGTTCAAGGCCCATTATTTTCCAATATGAGGCTGTCTGTCTTTGCACGAACTCTTTCGCCATGATAGGAGAAGCAATATTGAAAATGGAAGTGGATGCGCAACTGAGCTGAAGCATTGGGCCCACCAAATTGAAGGCAGGAGACAGAGGCCTATGAGCCGGCGTCTCATCAAATGGCTCATGAGGCCTTACATTTTTTTTTATTTTTTTTTTACTAAAGCGATTTGCGCATCCTCTGTGCGGAGATGAACACCACCCTGGCTAAGCCCTGACGAGTGCTTATAAGAGAAAACTGTTTGGGAGTGATTTCCCATCTGGATTCAGCTCGGATAAGCAGTTTTAAATTGCAGTAGGACTTATACCATTGACTACATTACTGAGTCCGCCAGGCCACGATATTGCATCACTTGCTCATTGTCTGATCTCAGAATACAGCTAAGGTTAAGAAAAAATAAGGCTGGCAAGAAGCGGATGTACCCGTCTCAAAAGGGTGCAAAGTATATCACAAACTTGCAGTACTTGCGAGTAAATTGCAGAGGTTGTCTATATTTGGTTGATTGAAACATTCAGTGAAAGAGGCATAATCATGAAAGATTTGATTGATCTTTTTACTTTGGGAATGTCATGTATTGAAGCCACTGCAATGTTCTTTCGGCTCTTAGTTCTTTCATATCCTGGCAAAGTGAGTGATATTCTCAAAAGCACCCCGGTCATGGGGGACGGAGAAGCAGACGTTTATATGTGCAACTAGGGACGTAGAGTTCTTTCTGGCAATTTTTAAAAAGTCGAAAGTCAATCTGTTGAGATTCTGAATGTGTTGCAAAAAAAGAAGAACTGCTGGAACGCAGAACATGCAACATGAGTTTTTGATTCATTTTTCAAATCATAGTGCCATGCATTTCTTTTGTTGTAGTTTGTTATGCCCTCGTAGTTGTTATTTTTACTGAATTATGTTGAGTGTTTAGCCAACTGTATCTGTTAGTTTTCTTGTTATTCTTCCTCCTCCTTCCTCTTCTTCTTCTTCCGCTCAAGGAGTCTATGGCAAGCCATAGAGCCGCCTGCGGGAAAGTTATGAAATTTGGCACACAAATATTAACCATAGCAATTTTGGAGTCTCTATCTCAAACTGTCTATCGCCACCAACAGGCCAAATTTACACTCACGTTTCTGCTAATAACTTTTGGACCGTGAGGTCTACAAGCAAATTTTTTTTTTCTCATATTCCTTGGCTCATGCCAAGTCGAATGCATACCCAAATGTAAATTTCAGAGTCAAGCTTTTACGCATTTTTAAATTTGGCAAAAAAATCTTTCTTCCTAGACGGTTTTCACCTAAATTGACTCAGATCATCTGCAGACAATGCTGGCAAAAATTATCTGAAGCTTTTTGATATACCAAACTGTTTTTGTAAAGCGTTAACGAATTTGACGAAATTTGCGCAAAAATGGACATGAGGCTATATCTTCACTACACTTTGGCGAATTAAGGCCAAACTTGGTACGTGATATAACAAGCATGACTTGAGGACACATGATTAGTTTCCGCACAGCGCCACCTACTGGCCAAAATTGGACATTTTTCATATTTTTTGAACAGTTTGATATTTTTTGACAAAAATAATGAGATTGGGCTCATTAGATTCACAACATCTATGCCATCTCATGTTGGCCTTATGTTGGAGCTTTGTAGTAAAATTCTGTATCAACAAATGTCTGTAACGGGGATCTTCAACGGTTAAGGCTAGATGGTATACAGATACTGGGCATGTGTACATCAATCTAGCGTAATTTTTGTCACACTGTACAACAATAATACTGTTTTTATATTATAGTAAGAGCTAGGTTTAGGGTTGGGGTAGGTGTAGATGTTAATAAAACAATCTAATAGGTAGAAAATTAAATTTAATTTCTAGTTTCCTGTCGGAGCTGTATCCCTTCTAGCCACAACCGTCTCCAACCCTGCTCCCGGAGAGCTACCGTACTGCAGAGTTCAGCTTCAACCCTAATCCAACACACTTGGACCAGCTAATCAAGGTATTCATTACACACACGTTAGTTAATTACAGATGGGTGTTTTGAATCAGGGTTGGAACTTAAGACTGTAGGAAGGAGCTCTCCAGGAGCAGGGTTGGAGAACCCTTGTCTTTACGGAGTAATTAAAGACACCTCCTTAGCTCTTCATTGTACCATTGTGCTTGGCCTTGTAATTGCTGCTTGCAGCTATATTTATTATTATTATTTGCATTATCTTATGAATTATTCACAGCTGTTTTTGTTGGTTTCATAGGTAGCAGCAATAATTGTACAGATTATTTCTTTTAATATGTTTGACAAATGGATAGAAATTCTGTGTATTTTCAGAAAAAAAAGTCCTCATAAATGGATTATTTGCCCTCTAGAAGTGCTTTTCATGGGCTTTTTTATTTAATATTTTATCTCCCCAAAACAATAGCATAAATAATATAGAAAAAAATCTAAAAGGTATGTGAGAGCTATCCATCACAACATTTCCACCTATAGTGTGTAAACACAACTGGAGTCAGAACTGGGCAAAGACCTATTCCACAGTGGGACATCCAACGTAGTAATGCCTTTGTGCAGTAGAAGACATATGATCGGCGTCTTTGAGTTCTTCAATCTCCATTTTGATGTGAAGGCCTGGCTCACTGTAAAGGCAACACTGCTGACTCAGTTGCTTCTTTTTTGAGATTGTTTTTTTTTCTTGCTATTGCAAACTGATTGGTTCAAACCTGCGCTCGTGAATACTGAGAACCGCTGCCTTGAGTCTGCATCAGAGTACACTGAGCACTTGTTGGCGGGTCTTCAGTCTGCCTCCCTGAAATGAGTTCCTTCCTCCTCCTCCTTCAGTTCCTTGTGTCCTTCAGTCGAAATGCATTCTCCTCCAAACATGGCATAATCTTCCCGTTTGTGAGGGCAATGCTCAACTCCAAAAAGGGGTCGCCTCAAAATAATTGCTTCAAATAAATGAGCTCTTAAAGGTCCATTAGCCCAGCCTCTTCCTCAGCTAATAGCGTTCAGTGATATCAAAGATTGCTGGAAGGGGCCTTGCCACGGAACAGATGGGGCCATCCTCTCCTAGCTGTAAATGAGAATTCTGAATAGATCCCAGGCCTTCATCATTACCTGGGCCTCCTGATAAAAAGGAATCTAAACCTCTCCGATTATGTCACGCTTCACAAAAAGTAAATGCCCTTCACATGGTTCAGTCAATCGTTTTAGTGCATTTAGGTGTAATTGCATGCACAAGTAGTGAGAGAGGGAAGGGCTTGAGCTGTTCCTATGAGAGCACAGGTGCAACAAAAAAGTTCTGCCATCACACTTAAGGTACATTTACTTGTGGATCCAAAATCTGTATTACTTAGTCTTTCTGTCTTGAATTTTGAGGAATGTACAGTTTTTTTTTTTTCTCAAGCTACAAATAGGGCGCCAAAGAACAAGTTTATATCATGTAATTCTGACTTTATTTCTCGCAATTGCGAGTTTATATCCCGCAATTTTGACTTTATTTCTTATAATTGTGATTTTATATATTCTTAAAAAAAAAAAAAAGTCAGAAATACAAGTTTATATCTTTCTATTCTGACTTTATTTCCCTCAGTTGCGATTTATTTCCTCAATTTTGACTTTTTCTCGGAATTGCTATTTTATATTCTGTAATTCTGACTTTATATCTCACAATTCTGAGTTAATTCTATCACATAATTCTAACTTTATATCTCACAATTCTGACTTTATTTTTTGCAATTGCGAGGTTATATCCTGTTATTCTGATTCAACTGAGTTTGTATTCAACAGTTCTGACTTTATATTTTGCAATTCTGACTTTATTTCTTGCAACTGCAAGTTTATATCCTGCAATTTTGACTTTATTTCTCATAACTGTGATTTTACATCGCACAATTCTTAGGAAAAAAAAGTCAGAAATGGAAGTTTATATCTCTCTATTCTGACTTTTTCTCGCAATTGCTAATTTATATCCTGTAATTCTGACTTTATATCTCACAATTCTGACTTTTTTCATAATTGCAATTTTATATCACACAATTCTGAGAAAAAAGTCAGAATTGCAAGTTTTTATCCCGCAGTTCTGACTTTATATCTCGCAATTCTGACTTTATTTCTTGAAAGGGTGAGTTTAGAGAAAAAAAAAAACAGAATTTGTAGAGAAAAAAAGTCAGAGATGTAAACTCACAATTGCCAAAAAAAGTCTGAATTGTAAGATAAGTTGCAATTAAATTTTTTATTTTTTATTCAGTGGCAGTTCTCCTTTTGAGCTTTAGAAAGAAGGTATTATTAATTTGGAAAGACAAATGGAGGGTATAGGTAAATAATGACAAAACTTCATTTTTTGAGTGAGCTGTACCTTTAACAATTTTATAAATGTATTTTCATAGAATAGATATAAAATACAGACTGTAAAGCAAAACCCTAAAAAAAATCCATTCCTTTCCTGGGAAGGTGTAATTTATTTCACCTCTGACAGATTTGGATCACTTTACAACAGAAGTAGGGAAAAAATCCTCTTTTTGAGGGAATACATTTTTCATTTGCCACATTTGTGTTGCATTTATAAATGCAACAGCGTCATTAGCATGTTCAAGCAGTTGTCAGACTGGTAGAACATCACTCAGCCTCTCAAGTGACCAATAAATTCCTCTGGGCATCTTCTCCCTAATCAGAATTTAATCTGTTAGCTGCCTCCTCCTCCCCCTGAGGTGAGTTATGTTTTTTTGGGGCGGTGTATTGGTCTCCAGGGGTCAACACCCACTTTTTCTTCCGGTAACCAATCTGGTAGTGATCTAAATATCCTGAGGCTCTCTGTCATCTTCAGCTCAGTCCTCCTGTAGTAATAGCACATTAATTTGGGCCCAAAATATTTCATAACATGTCCTCAGACAGATACCGAGCAGCAGTTTGTTGGCAACAGGGCAGAAATGCATTGGAATGAGAGATGTGGCGTGTGCGAGAGAGACATATATAAAATTTGCTTTTAATGAGAAAAACAAATAGCATTTCAAGAGAGCATCACAAGAGAGCAGAGGTAGGATGACAGCGGCGTGTGTGGCTGCGAGCGTGCGTGCGTGTGTGTGTTTGTGGTGATGGGAGGGGTAATGATTTTTGAGAATTTCCCAGGGTGTAGTTAGAGAGGCAACAGAAGGCGGCCCTGGCAGAGTTCTCGCCTTCGATTATGTATACTCTTTTATTCAATCATTGCATCTCTCTGCGCCTGACATTTGGTCAATAGTGCAATCTTCTAGTGATCAGAAAACGGCAGACAGCCCACCGCACAGAATTCCATTAGTTTTGCTTTCACTGGATGCACTTGAACAAGATAACTGGATATAACGACACGTCGACTGATTCTGTTCTTGCACTGATTGAATAGCAAACATCATATAAACAAGATATTTTAATTGGTCCTTCTTATTCTGTCCTTCATTTCTATCCATCTATCTATCTATCTATCTATCGTTCTGTTGTTCTATCTATCTATCAGTCTGTCTGTCGTTGTTCTGTCTATCATCTATGTATCTATCTATCTATCTGTCTATCTATCTATCTATCTGTCTGTCTGTCTGTCTGTCTATCTTCTGTCTATCTATCTATCTATCTATCTATCTATCTATCTATCATCTATATGTCGGTCTATCGTTCTATCTATTGTTCTGTTGTTCTATCTATCTATCTATCTATCTATCTATCCTATCTTGTCTATCTATCTATCTATCTATCTATCTATCTATCTAATCTATCTTCTATCTGTCTATCCATCTATGTGTCTGTCTATGCGTTCTATCTATTGTTCTGTTGTTCTATCTATCTATCTATCTATCTATCTGTATGTCTGTCTGTTTATCTAATGTCTATCCTAATATCTCTGTCTGTCTATGGTTCTGTTGTTGTTCTGTCTATCTATCTATCTATGGATTCTATGGTTCTGTTGTTGTTCTGTCTATCTATCTTCTGTCTATCATCTATGTCTGTCTATCGTTCTATCTATTGTTCTGTTGTTCTATCTATCCTATCTATCTATCTTGTCTATCTATCTATCTATCTATCTATCTATCTATCTATCTATCATTCTATTGTTCATGTATCTATCTGTCGTTTTATCGTTCATCTATCTATCTATCTATCTATCGTTCTATCGTTCTATCATTCTATCGTTCATCTATCTGTCTAAGTATCTATCTATCATTTTATTGTTCATCTATCTATCTATCTTGTCTATCTTGTTATCTATCTATCATCTATCTATATCTATATTTTTGTCTATCTATCGATCGATCTATCATTCTTTCTATCTATCGTTCTATCATTCTATCTATTGTTCTATCATTCTAGCATTCATCTATCTATCTATCTATCTATCTGTCTATCTATCATCTATATGTCTGTCCTATGGATTCTATCTATTGTTCTGTTGTTTGTATCTATCTATCTATCTGTATGTCTGTCTGTCCTATCTAATGTCTATCTAATATCTATCTGTCTATCGTTCTGTTGTTCTGTCTATCTATCTATCTCCTATCTATCTATATATATGTCTGTCTATCGTTCTATCTATTGTTCTGTTGTTCTGTATCTATCCTATCTATCTATCTATCTATCTATCTACCTATATGTCTGTCTATCGTTCTATCTATTGTTCTGTTGTTCTATCTATCTATCTATCTATCTATCTATCTATCTATCAGTTCTATACGTTCTATCTATCTATCTATCTATCATCTATCTATCTATCTATCTATCGTTCTATGGGTTCTATCGTTCTGTTGTTGTTCTGTCTATCTTCTGTCTATCTATCTATCTATCTATCTATCTATCATCTATCTATCCTATCTATCTATCATCATTCTATGGTTCTATCTGGTTCTGTTGTTGTTCTGTCTATCTATCTATCTATCTATCTATCTATCTATCTATCTATCTGTGTGTCTGTCTGTCTATCTAATGTCTATCTAATATCTATCTGCCTGTCTGTCTGTCTGTCTATCGTTCTGTTGTTCTGTCTATCTATCTATCTATCTATCTATCTATCTATCTATCTATCTATATGTCTGTCTATCATTCTATCTATCGTTCTATTGTTCTATCGTTCTATGTCTGTCTATTGTTCTATCTATGTATCTATCGTTCTATCATTCTATATCTATTGTTCTAACTATAAATCTATTGTCTTTCTATCTATCTATCTGTCATCTATATTGTCTGTCTCGTTCTATCTATTGTTCTGTTGTTCTATCTATCTATCGTTCTATCGTTCTGTCGTTCTATCGTTCTGTTGTTGTTCTGTCTGTCTATCTATCTATCTATCTATCATCTATTATTATTAATATGTCTGTCTATCGTTCTATCGTTCTGTTGTTCTATCTATCTATCTATCTATCTATCTATCTGTCTGTCTGTCTTTGTATCTATCTATCTAGGAAAACTGAAGCATTGTTAGAATCCATCTATCGATCTATCCATCTGTCTATCTATCTGTCTATCTAGGAAGACTGTGAAAAAAAAATTATTAAATGTTCTTGAAATTGGAAATTATATACAGAGAGCAAATAGATGTGTACAAAAGGTTACACAGTACAAAAGCTTAACAAAGACCTCTGACAAAAGCCTAAAATGAGAGACACAATAATTTCGCTAAATAAGCTCCTATGGCATTTAAAGGACATATGAAGTGCTTTCATGTAAAAGCAGCCTGTGGTGGAGGGTTTTATTAAGATTCTATACATCCTTTCCTATTCAAGCACTATGACAGCCTTGATTTAAATGAGGCCACCTTGAAACATCTCACGCACAAAGCAGTGAAAATAGAGGTGAAAGTAGTTTTCAGTTATAACATATGTTGCTAGGATGGAGGTCATGTTTTAACCGTCATTTATTGAGCCGCTTACAAAACCATTCCTCAATGCATCTGCGAGAGTTTTTGTTGCATTGCTATTAGTGGCTCCCATATTCCGCCTTTGACCTGCTGAACAGAATTCAGATATACGCTACAGGTTTGATGACAGTGGAGGTTTGCAGAGAGTTAGTGATTATTTTTGACATTTTTAATAATTAACTGCCATCGGGCCCTCTCTTTCTCTTCTCTGCGTCGCTCCGGACAGCGCTCAGGAGTCTGCCAATGAGTCTCAACAGATTGCCACTGTGTGAATATTTAAAGAAAACAACATGAATAAATTAACGGCCCACAGCTACTGTACATGCCTTGCAAACTTGGACAACATAAAGTACTGTGATGTAACAATGCTCTCTAGTGCTGTCCTAGAGACGAAATGCTTAAATGAGAATGAGATCACCATAGCACAATATTTAGGTTGTGCAACCTGCCCTTGGATCCTACAAAACATTCAAATTTCATGTAAATGTTATTTTATTGCATTTGCTCTTTATATATTTCTTCCTATACCTTTTAAATGAAAAAAATGTGTGCATATGCTGAGACCAGTCATGTAAGTGATAAAACACAGATAGTTCAGGGCCATATGCTAGGTGGTTTATTGTAAAACTTTAATTACTGAACCGACGGCAGTCTTAAAGGGATAGCTTACCCAGAAATTAACACTCATTTAACCACCCTTGCCTCATTCAAAACTTGTATGGCTTTCTTCTATTTTACAGAATATCTTAGCTGCTCCTCCATACAATGAAAGTGAGATTTGAGAAAGATTCTGAGTGAAAACAACTTTAATTCCTCATGCAAACTTATAATATTGCTTTAGAAGACTTGGAATATACACTGTGAAAATTAAAAGGTTGCAATTAAAGATTATTGGAGTACATTTTACAAGAAAATACTTTTTTTCTGCTTAACATTTTCAAGTTTAATTGAATGTGTTACTTGCAGTTTCTTTGTAATTTTATGTGAAATTTCCCATATTGCAAAAAACTATTTTAGTGGCCAAAATGTATTTCAAATATATATATGTTGTAAACAGAGAAGCTTAATAAAATATATTTTTGAAATAGAAAATATATTCGGTTTCAACATTCATATAGCAAAATATGTTTAAAAATGTTAGGTTTTTTGCCTAATTTTATTTAAATTTTTATTGCTGATTGTTATTGGTCATTCTATAACTGTGGGTACATGTGCCTGAAAATATTTTTAATATATTTTCATCAATATAAAGCCCCAATGCCTAATTTTTTATAGAACACAATTATATTTTTCCCAGTCACACTACTACATGTTAAAAAAAGCCATAACTTTTTTTGTTCAGAAATGGTGTTCATATCACACACAACCCTGGTATTCAGCTGTCTGATTATGTAAAGTTGCTCATTCTACTGCATTTAAGCATGAAAATGACCTCAAATATAAATTAATTTCATAGTTTTGCCTTCAGTTAGAATAGGTTATCAAGACATTTGGCTGTGTGTTTATTGTGATATAACTTGTTTTATTTGTGTCCGAAAAACCATTGTCAACTAAGTTACCCACTCGGAAATCCCCCCTCAAAAAGGAAAGGTTTGTTCCATTCTTGCATAATTTGCACAGTATGGTGATATTTCCTCTAGAAGAACATGGATGAAACACTACACTGTAAAAAAACAATTTGTTGAGTCAACTTAAAATAATTTGTAACCTGGCTGCCTTAAAATTTTAAGTTCAGTCAACTCAAGTTTATTCAACTTGAAATGTTAAATTATACTAAGTGACAACTTAGATATTTGAGTTGAATCAACTTAAAATTTTAAGGCAGCTGGGTCACTTACCCATCTGTTAAGTTTAGCAAACACAAATATCTAAGTTGTTACTTAGTACAACTTAACATTTCAAGTGGACTAAACTTATTTTAGTTAACTGAACTTAAAATTTTAAGGTAGCAAATTATTTTAAGGTGACTCAAATTGTTTTTTCATTTTTTACAGTGTAGAAGTTATGTTTTCTCTCTTTCCCCTAAAACTGGTTAAACTAGCAAACCTGTTTCAAGAGTGGATTAATAGGCCATCAACAGTGTTACACAAGTATTATTGCCAAAGACAATTTAGCTAAAACATGTTTTGTTTATGAAAATATATTTCTAAACATACCATATGCTCAGTAGTTCTAGGCTTCCATGTTTAGTACAGGCCCAAAACAATAAAAATGTCAACTAAGTTACCTGTCAACTGTGTTACCCAGTGAAGGCAACATGGTGGACAGTAGCAAACATAGATGGTATTTTATGCACATGTTCCAACAGATCACCTTTATTTATATAGCACTTTATACAATATAGATCGTTTCAAAGCAGCTATGTAAGGTCATGTTTGGGTTTTTGGGAAAAAAGGAAAAAAATTTTCTTCACATTGTCAAATTCTAAATGTACCCTTATAAAAAAAAGGGCATGTTATATTTTAAAATGCATAAAAAATACAGATTCATTTTTTTAAAATACATTGTCTAAAATATACAAATATGGCCAAAAATGTATTGGTAGAAAGTATATTCATATAAATATTTTTTAATATATATACGAGTGAAAATTGCTTCAACATCAGTATTTTCAGTGCTTTTATAATGCTTTTTGTCATATTTGCAGCTTGACAGTCCCAGTCTCCATTCACCTTCGTTGTATGGACGACAGCAGACATTCAGAAGAAAGAAAATAATACAGATTATGAGCGAGGGTGAGTAATTGATGTCAGAATTTTCATTTTTGGATGAGCTATCCCTATAACATTTACACCTGCTATGTTTGACTTTTAAATGAATGATAGCACGTTTGTTTCCACTAGAAACTCAAAACAAATTTCAGCAGGGCACGAGACATGGCCATACACTTTGACTTTGAATTAACTGGCATTCACTAGGTACACAGAACATACATGCTTAATACTTTAGCATCTAGTTCTCACCCAAAAGGTTTAACCTTTACATTTTAAGCTTACAGTGTCATTCACAGACACATGCACGCATAGAATTGACATTGGATATCCCATCCAATCAGGTTTGCTTATCCCAGCGCTGGGGTTAAAAGTCGACAGGGTAGAGCATTGTGAGCGGTTCCTGCGAATACGACGTGTTTCGTTGGTCTGTGCCTCATCTACCGATAATTCGCTGCTCACAGATAGGGATAAAAGTGTTAATCTACTGTATAATCATAATCCCTCTAGGAGGCCTGCAGGGAAATATAAGCCCTAGTTACAATAAGAGAACCGCTGACACCCGAATTCTTTTATCATCTCATTTCAAAGTTGTGGAAACTTAACTTTACGTCAAACAAAGAGCGAGCATGAGTCAGATTCAAGCTTCATAATAGAAGCACGCTGCTACCTATGAAAACAGACCTAGCTTTGATGGTTCACCAAGGCCCTTGTGCATTATCATTCATATTAAACTATAACCCAGTGGCACTTATTTTCCTTCTGGTCAATCAATAATGCATCCCAGAGTTCAATTCGAGATGGATGGATATGCTTCATCCCGCACATAATATTGCGAGCAATCTTATAGTGCAGTCGTCGGTGGAGATAGAATTACCGGCCGCTAATCAGATGCTAAAGAGCGAGCGGCGTCTGTTCGCGTGCATGGAAGATGGCTTAATATTACAGGGGACATTAATGGAAGAGGAAAGGTAAGCAAATATCTGGCGAGATACCTGCTATCAAGCAGTTAAACAATTTCCGAACAGCCCGCATGTCAATAATGCGACTGCCCTCAGCAGTTAGGAAAGTTCTGCTTTATTGCCGATTTACATAGAAATTGCCTTATTTTAGACTCGATAGGCTTTTTTTTTTAATGCATTATCTGCTACTCTGTCTTATCTATAAGATGGTGAGGGTCTGATTAGAATTATACACAATCAGGGTTGGAAAGCGCCTTTGCGATTGTGAAGCGTCATAGGGTTCAGTTCTAGAGTTATGCTTCTGTTATTTATCTAATTAAAATGCAACGTGAAAAATCACAGCAGCAAAGTGCAGAAATAATGATATATATATATATATATAAAGAAAACTCGACCACATAGTTGTAGAAATGATTATTGATAGGAACGTGATTTTTTTTTTTTTTCTCTCTTAGTGTTAAAGTGTTTGCACACAGTCCATAAGAGTAATTATTATTTCAGGAGAACAAATATCACCCCTTGGGCTCCAATTATTTTCATGCATTGTCTCCCTTAGCTTCTGACTAGGTCTGGTTGTTTTTGCCTTTGTTCTTTATTTATTTTTTATCCATCTTTGTATTTTCGTTCTTCTTTTTCTTGGAGGGTTTGCGCTGTACAACTTTAACCCTTTGTGCCGTTGCCTTTTTGCAAGTGTTATCGTTTCTGTAGCACGCTGTGAATTCCTAGCCACTTATTAATGTTTGATAAGCTGTCTAATCTCATAAAACAGTGACAAATACCCAAACATATCGATTCTCCAAGTGGATTCTAAACGTACATGATGCTGAACAACATCTGAGCAGCTGTCGGCGTATTAAACAGGCTGAGTAGTTTGTAGTTTCACACTGGATTCAGTGAATCAGACTACAGAAATTAATGTTTATTCAGCAAGGAAATTGATTTAAACTGACAGCAAAAACATTTATATTGTTGCAAAATATTTATATCTCAAGTGTTCTTTTGAACTTTTAAATCTAATAATCCAACTTTTTCCACAGAAAGTTTAAGCAGCACAGCTGCTTTCAATACTGAGTATGAAAAATGTTTCTTGATTACCAAATCAGCATATTAAAGTGATTTCTGAAAGATCATGTGACACTAAACAATGGAGCAAATGGAATATTCAGCTTTTATTTCACAAAATAAATGCATGCAATTCAATGTTTATTCATTTAAATACAAACAATAGAAGAAAAGGCAAGTTTTTAGGAAACCTATTTGGAAACAATTATTATTTTGCTATTTGGTGTTAATAGCTTTAAAGAGGATATCGGATGCATTTTCCACAAGTTGGTATGATTCTCTACGGCCTTCATGAAAAGTCTAAAACAACACACTGTCCCTAAAATTTACGATAAAAAAAACTACAGCTGTGGTTGGCAGAATTCTATCATAAAAAATACGGTAGCAACGTTTTAAGTTTTAACTTAATTTTACATTTAAATGCTGTAATTATTTTAGCAAAAAAAAATTGTAAACGCAAAAAAAACGGTTTAAAAACTGTAACGCAGGGAAATCTGGGAGTGTTTTTTACACTTCTGAAAACTGTATACTACCGTAAAATTAATTCATTTCCATTACAATTTTTCACTGTATATAGACGGGGAACTTACCATTAACCGTTAAACAGTTTTTTACTGTTGCATTTTTACAGTTTTATACCGTTAAATTCACAGTCATTTTTTTATACCGTGCACCTTAGTCAAAAACAGCTCCTGTTTGCAGGTGCGTGTCTCTTTAAATGATAATGAGCTACTGCTCACCCTGCCCGTTTTTTCCATTTTTGTGTATTTGGTGGTGCGTAACCATCGCATAAACAGTCTGTCAGAGGTCGTGGGCGGGGCCTGAGCAGTATGACATCATACGGCCTTCATGAAAAGTCTGCAACATACAACACACTGTAAAAAATCCCGGTAAACTTTACGGTAAAAAAATGGCAGCTGTGGTTCCCAGAATTGTAAAAACAGCTCTGTTCGCAGTGACCTGTTTCAGTGCGTCTCTTTAAATGATAATGAGCTACTGCTCACCCCGCCCCTTTTTTGCATTTTTTTTGTGTATTTGGTGGTGTGTTGCCATTGCATAAACAAATCTAATCCACTGCGTCCTAATTGGCTCTGATGTTGGGAGAAAATGAAGACTCTTGTGTTGGCAGACAGCGTACAACTGGCTGAGTGCAGAAATATGCTAATATAGGACAGTCCGTCAAAGGTTGTGGGCGGGGCCTGAGCAGTATGACATCATACTGCACAGAACATCAATCCGGCTTGATAATTGAGACTTTTTAGGATTCAAAAAAGGAGTGGATGGACTTTTAACATTGTAGGGTGGCTGTGTCCACACACTGCTAAGCCACATTTATACGCAAACACCATGTAAAAGCGAATTTTCCATCCGATGTCTCCTTTAACAAAAGCTCAAGGTCGTTGCGGTTAGGGTCAGATCTCGTTGAAAGTGTCAAGGCAGATCTTCCGTCTTCATTTTCCTTCGTATTGTCACTCGCAGACCAACCAGTGGCAGATCCGCCGTCGTACAGGCATTTGCTATGCGAAAATCATCATTGTCAAAGGCAACTTAAAGTTTACACCAACTAATTGGCAGCAACATAAAAGGGGAATTGAAAAATGACAGAAGACACCCTGCTTCCAACCCCCCTTTTGAAATTTGTCAAAATGTTTTCTCTTATAACGGGAAAACAAAGCATTCGCTCGTTAACGATGAAAGAGTTGCCTAAGTCCCCTGTTGATTGACGATCACTGAGATGTATGACACCTCTCAACTTGTCATGGAGGAGTTATTTGTACTCTGCTGCGATCCGTTCTGTGAGGAGAGACCAGATGTCCCGTCTTAATTAGGCCTGCAGTGATGTTTTTAATGACTTCTACCCCATTACGGGCAGAGCGTGCGCTAGTGAGAACGAGAGAGGAGTTTCAAATCTTCCTCCCTGTCACTCTCGTCTGACTGCGTGCGAGCTCCAGGAAGTGTGCTGCTTTTTTGTCGGATTGCGGCGTGTGTGATTCGAGATATGCTAAAACCCTCTGAAGAGCCAGCGAGGAACTCGGGGGTTTGGAGCGAGAGGAGTCAATGGAGAACAAATGCAACTTTTCCGGCTAATCTCCTCTCTGAATTGTTTTTGTATCGCATGCTTCATTTATATCTGTGAGGGTGCACATTGTGTAATATATTTAATTAATGGCGTCTGTTATGGAAAACTAGGCCAGACTAGTTGATGGGAGATGTCTAGTGCACAAAGACTGATATAAAACACTCATACAGAACTTACTTATGCTCTCCCGAAAGGTTTTATTGCACCTCAGATCTCTAATTCTGATTCCCCTCCAGACGACCGCGAGAAAAGGAATCGTCTCGTACCTAGTTTTGGCGTTCACACTTGGAGATTCATGACAGGCTGCCGGTACATGCGCTATTAGAGCTCTCACTTACAATGCACAGATCGAATTTGAATTCGGCCTATATTAAATTATATCTCTTCCTCTGATGTGTCAGTTCGGAGAATGGCGTAGAAGAGCGTTCACGAGGCTGATGGCGGCATTACCTGCGTGCGAATCACCTCAAGGTAGAATCGAAAGTAAGTTTCTGAATAAATGTAATTGCTTTGCCATAATGAGGGTATAAAATGTTATTAATATTTTAGAACAAGTCCTATTTTTCATTTCTGAAAACCACTACGGGGCTCCTTTTCAAAGGGTTTCAGTCAAAACCCAATGGGAGATTCAATTGACTTTAATCTTGCATTCGTTTGAAAATTTGAGCCCATTAGTTAACTTTGCCTTTTCTGTGCAGTTTTCATTGCATTTCAATGAAGCCGCTTTCCTGTGGTGTTAAAACACTAATAGTTGCTTCAAATAGTAAATGAGGAAAGGATATATAGAGGGAGAGAAACTGGGGAAGAGAAGAGTTGATGACCTAAAATATTTATATAAAACATCTGTGTTTTTATGGAGGTTGGAATAAAAAAAAAGATCCGATATACAGCTACAGGGTACAGGAATCAAATATTTATATGCTTTAGTGAATAATTTGGGGATTGAGATGCAACCGTTAAGCATTCTGCACCAAGCGCGGTCCTCTGACAACATATCAATTGTGACCAGGTGCACCAGCTAATTGGTGAAATGCATTGTGGTCGCTGGCGAGGCAAAGTCAGGGGACCAGCCGTAATCAAATAAAGGGAAGGCCTGAATAATTCTTTTTGAAGTGCTACGGACCTCATGAGTGCGACGCGACTCTAATTGCCGACGCTCGGCACGTACCCACTCGCTGAATTTGTGAAGACCCCCCCTACACCTGCTCGACAATATGAAGGAACCAGTTCATTTTGACTCGCTTCAACTAATTTTGATTCACTAGTGACTATCGGATCTCTACCACAAACCATCTTCTCACTACTTTTCATGTCGGATTATTAAAAAGCCTGCTTTATTAAGTGCTAATGCATAAAAAGCATTTATTTGACGTCTGCTAAATAACAACAGTCTTTACCTTGAGGCTGACCGTCAGCCGCCTCCTTAAGGGTCAGCATTTTGAATCCTGGCTGCTCAGCTTTGAATAAATAAATTGTGTCATTATGCTTTTCATCGTCTGATAAACAGCTCTTTTTCGCACTCGGAATCTCCATTAAAGAAAAGTAGGTCAAGAGCAGAGGCTTTAAACGGCAAGCCAATACACTTCTCTTCTCCTTACTTCGCTGCTAAAAAAACCTGCAGACTAGCAAGCCACCCCAGTGGTTTATCGCAGTCCTAACTCAGCACTTGCACCAGTTAAATACAAGTGCACATCAAAGCACGCATCCAGATCAGGTTATTTGGGTTAAAGTTCTGGCATTGTTCGTAGCGAAGCAGTACATAGGAGACGTTAGGAAATATTATGATTTTAAAGGGGTGGTTATTTTGTGTTATGATCCTTGGGCCCTTTAGAATGTTTCGCTTAATACATGATCGTCTGGAGAATCTTATTGGTAGATTGTGCCATATATAATAAAATTATATTTATATATGTAATTCCTTATGTACATAAGTAGCCATATAGCAAGCTTGTTCATTAATAAAAATAATCCTTTTTCAGATCCCAAAACTAGGTTTTATGGATGCACTGATATAAAACTTTATTTCATAGAAGTACAATTGTACACACACACACACACACACACACACACACATATATATATATATATATATATATATATATATATATGAGGGAGAGAGAGAGAGATAGACTATAGACTAGATATATAAACTGGGTTTTAAGAAAAGGTTTTAAACATTAAATATATAAATGATATCCTTTATATAAACCAAAATATAAAAAATTTAAACGTGTGTTTGTGTGTGTGTGTGTGTGTGTGTGTGTGTATAAATATAGATATACAGGTATACATAAACTGGGTTTTAAGGATGATCAAAAATAAATGAATAAATAAAATTGATAATTCAATAAATATTTGAATTTTTTTCAGTGTTATTTTACATTTTATTTGTCAAATAAATATATTAAACACTAAAATATATTAAAATTACATATATAAACTATATCATTTATATAAACCAAAATATAAAAAATATAAACTTGTGGATATAGATATGTACATAAACTGGGTTTTAAGGATGCACTGATTAAAAAAAAAAAATTGATTATCCAATAATTATTTGAATTTTTTCAGTGTAATTTGAAATTCTTTATATATATATATATATATATATATATATAGACTTTATATATTTATATATATTAAACTTTAAATGTGTTTACTTTATATACTTTATATAAACCTGAATATATATATATATATATATATATATATATATATATATATAGATAGATAGATAGATAGATAGATAGGTAGATATAGATAGATATGTAGATATATATAGATAGATGGATATATATAGAACTAAGATATAAAACTAAGATATAAAAAAATAAACGTGTGTGTGATTTATTTATACACACACACACACACATATAATGGTATAATATATATATGGTTAATCATTTTAATCATTTTGATATTTACCAAAGATTGCATTTAACAGTGTTACTATTAGCATTTTAAATATTATGTTGAAGTGTCTGGTAGATGGTGGCAAAGGTAATCTAAATGTAAAAATAGTCAAAATTGAGCATGCACAATTGTATCCAATATCATTCAAAATTTAGACATTTTCCTTATAAATCAAAGTGATTTATTTTTCTATATCGACCATCTGAATGTGCATTGTTCCTTACTTAACCCTAAACAACCGTAAGGAGCATTTTAATACAGCAATATACATCACCTTAAATCAGAAATATCATGATGATTTTGGGTGTATTTACACAACATCGCGCAAATCAGGGGAAAGCCAGTGTTCTCTGTCTGTCAGCACAGGGTGTATAATGGGGCATCAAAGCAGCCAAATCAACAAACAAATGCCTGTTTGCAGGATTGAGAGCTTGAGTGTGATAGGACAGGATACCCATCCTGCCCTGGTGAGTGTCTCAGACAGTCTGAGCTTAGGCCTGCCTTTGCCCATCTGTCGTGAACCCTGGCCAGCACGGGAAGGGGGGCCACACCAGGACAGCAGTCGTCCAGTCACGTGCCTTGTGTTGGTCCTAATACTCTTCAAATGATTCTTCCTGTCTAGGACTGCCCAAATTGGAAGAAAGCTCTTCATTTTGTGTAATGCACTGTCATGAAGCAGTCTTTTCCAAGACCCTGAACTGATTTAGCTGGTAAACAACCTGTTAACCTTGCTTCGCTGCAGAGAACGGCCTGTTTCTACGCAACGAGATGTCATAATCATCTTACTTTACAAGAGTCCGGCATTATGCGCAGTATTTTCATCTCTCGTCAGCATCCTTGGCAGAACGGCAACGTGTCAGGAATCCAATATATCTAAAAGCGAGAACGATAAGACGTATATTTCCTCCGGAAACCAATTGACATAAACATAGAGAAAAGTGCATTTTCCTGTGGATCTGGGTATATATGCGTTTAAATAACATCCCGGTTTGTTGCCTGGTATATATAGTAGTCTTATAGGCGTTAAGGCAGGCCTCAGGGAGAGGAAGATGAGGGTATGTTAGACCAGAGTTACTGCGTGGGGTCCATATCAAAACCCGGCCATCGCACCACTATCCCTGTCTGCATCCAATTTCAGCATGAACGCTTCCTGTTAAACCCCCATCAAACAGACACACGGCAGCACAAAGGAAAACCTCATCTCCACGGGAAACTAATCCGCCGGTGTGCGCTGTAAGCCTGTCAGCCTTTTTTTTTTTTTTTTTTTTTATTGAAAGAAGTCATCACTCATTTTTGCCAAAGATTAAAAGTATGGCTAAATTGAGAAAATCCGCTTAGGAATTTTTCTGAATTTAAATTTGGACTGGGAAGTGAAGAAGCTTCTCGGGACAGAAAAGGTGTGTAAGGTGAGATAAATTAGAACATGTAGACAACATATTTGTTTCGGCCCTCCCACTTCTATCTAAGACTTCCTTTGAATGCTGAACAAATGAATGAGGTGAGTTGGCGGCATTTCTGCAGTTACCTCAAAAATCGCCCCTTCCTGATTGGCAATTCGGCCATAAGAGACGTGCATCTGAAATGAGTTCTCCGTCCCTTTAATTGCATCGCCACTGGCAACAAGGTGTTTCAGTGGGAGGGAATGACAATTGCTTGCCAGCAGGAAGAGGGGGGCTGGGTCAATACCACTTTCACATCTACTGTGCAACATTCCCTGGATAGTGTATTTACCTCTAGGTAAATTGGCAGTAACTTTGAAATAATTACAGCATTTGTGGTTCATACAAATGTTCATACATTTGTTTTTTTTAATAGAAAATGGCTGATTGTTTTGCTAGATAAGACCCTTATTCCTCATCTGGGATCATGTAGAGCCCTTTGAACCTGCATTAAAACTACAATTTTGGACCTTCAACCTGTTGATCCCCACTGAAGTCCACTATATGGAGAAAAATCCTGGAATGTTTTCCTCAAAAACCTTAATTTCTTTTCGATCTTAGATGACATGGGGTGAGTAAATTATGAGGAAATTTTAATTCTGAAGTGAACTAATTCTTTAATTCAGTGTAGTTTTATCTTATATAATGTGTAGAAAAATGGTTTATTTAATATTTAATTAAAATAGTTAATTTCCTCGAAGAGTGTAAACACTGTTAAGGTCCCTTTAATGCAAATCAGTTCATTTGGCAGCCATCTTGAAAATCCTGTGTATTCAAATAAAGCTTATATTTACTTGAGTGAGATAAGAAAGACATCTCAAAAACAGTTTGAGGTATCATAACTTAGCTTCTTTAGGTTTAGCTTTTTTAGCTGGTCGGGCTAATATAAAAACGACACGCAACGCATCTATCTATCTTTTTTCAAAACTGAAATCCGTTAAAACGCCCTGTTTTTGCAAAAGAAATACAAATTTTATCATGTCACCAGCCATTGGCAGGTGTGGCAAAAAGTTAGTTTTAGGCTCTGTTTGCACAGGACAAGATCGCTGAGAGGAAGATCACATGCAACAGTGATCATGAGTCGCATTGCAGTTTCCCGCCTTTAGCGAATTTGAAACCTGTTGGATAACAGTCATTATTTTCGAATTCTGTTTGGTGCCACTCCATCTGTTTGGCTCCATGATCTTACGTATGAACTTCACAAAGGCAGCAAAGGTAGACGAATGTTGTAAAGAGAGAAGCCGAGCTTTATGTCTGCGGAAAAGAGGAGCTAATCAGCGCAGAGCGCTCGGCCTATCGCTCTCTCCTCTGCCATTGTTACTGGCCTCGCTGGCCTGTTCCGAGCTTCTTAGTTGGTAATTATGTCAGCTCCAGCCTAAATGATTTATTATTTATTTTGCCAGACTGCAGCCTGAGAGACAGCTGCCCCTGGAGTGGTCATTAATGTGCTATCTGGCCGGGCAGGGCGCGGCTCCTATGATCCTGACCCAATCTCAGATCCTAATCCAAGGAGGAAGGAGGCTGCAGGCCAGGATTTGGCGGCCCAGCTATCTCACTCTCTATAATTGATAGGTTTTAGGCGATTATACGCTTCACGTGATTAAGATCTATAACGATGTATTGATCGGACTGCACTGGGATTCGACCAGGGGGTGTGAGACATCCACGACTACCCACAACACCCCCCCTCCTTCCCCCCCAACCGATGGTTTGACATTTTGATATCTGACATTAGATAAAAGTGCACGAGTGTGTATCTGCGCACGTGTGTCTTTTCCTCCCCGTACGGCGAACCTGCAGATGAAAGGGACGAATGTTGTTTGAGTTTATGAGTACATACATATTTACAGTGTGCGCGTGCGGAAACATGCACATCTATCAATCCGGGGATCAGAAGAGGAGCTGGATTGGATTTTGAAGGTTAGGCTGAGAAGCCTGTGGGTGGGTGATTATTAATTATGATAGCTGTAGACTCAGATTTTATCCTGCAGTCAGAGACCTGTGGGACATCAGCTGAGCCGGGTTGCCTGACACTGAGACAATCAGGAACAGGATGATGTGGCACTTGATGGGAACACGGTGGGAAAAAAGCGCAGCTTTCATCTATGAACATCGAGGATGATTTGTAGCGCTACTACAGTACATAACTAGGATGAACATGCAATTTATTATGAAAGTAGCATCTTTTAGAACAAATACTCAGTTTATTGGCTAAAAAACGAACTTGAAACTGCTGCTTGCAAAGCTACAAGCTAATCAACTAGCTGGGCTACACTTTAAAACAAAAGTTAACTATGACAAAAAAAAAAAAGGTAAATACACTATAGGTTTATAAGTTTAAAAAAAAAAACTTCTAAGTTTTTTAAATAATAAAAATAATAATAATACAGTTATGAAAATTATAATCTTAAGCATTTTACCAAATAGTTACTTCAGAAAAGATGATGTAAATGATTCAGTGAATCTTTTATTTGATCAGTGAGTCGTTTGTTTACCTAACTCAATTGAACAATCTGATTCATTGAAATGAATCGGACCTTAAAATATGAGCTACCGGAGCTTTAAGAAAATCATGTTTGATGTATTTTAACAGTAGAGGAATAAACGTGACAAAATACACCACCGTACTTTTTTTTTATTTTTATTTTTTTAAATCTTTAAAACATTTTTCATTGCTAATCTCCTGATTACAGTTATATTGAAGAAGACTTTTTAAATGCAGCTAATGAAAAATTTAGTTAATTTAGTAGCATTGCTGCTTTTGGTTTTATTAGTTACTCCTTAATCTAACAAAAATCTTTAAAAATAATTATATTTACATGACATGCATTTGTATAGATTTTATATAGATTTAATAATTTTGAGGATCTGAAGTTTAGCAAAATTATAAACCACTCACTTAAAAAAAAAAAAACATCACAAAAACTGAAATGATTTGAATAATTCTTTATTCAACTGGGGAATCTTTTATTTGGTCAGTGAATCATTTGTTTACTTGACTCATGTGAACAAACTGATTCACTAAAGATTCACAAAACTATATGTTTTGTTTTAATTAGCTACTCCCTAAATTGAGAAATACTTTCCCAATGATATGTAGAAAACATTTGTCAAATGAAAAGATTCAGGAAAAATCAAGCAAATAACCGAACATCTTGTTGCCCCAAATTATACAAATGATCTAGATTTTATATAATTTTTATAATCTTTGAGGTTTTGAAATTAGCATGACGGCACTGAATTGAAATTTTGTACAATAAATACAGCTATAATAAAGCTAGCAAATTTAGCAAAATCATAAACGGCTTACTTAAAAAAAAATTACAATCTTATTTTTTTTTTTATTTAGTTAGTGAATCTGTTATTTTGTCAGTGAATCGTTTGTTTACATGAATCATGTGAAAAAAAAACTGATTCATTTACAATTCAACAAAATATGTCTTTGTTGTAATTAGCTACTCGTTAAATTGAGAAATACTTTCTCAATAATATGTAAAACGTTGACATCAAACAAAAAATGTCCAGCATATGGGCATTTAAGTGACTGTCTTGATACCCCAAATTATATAAATGATCTCGATTTTTATAGATTTTATATAGATTTTTTTTTAATCTTTGAGGTTTTGAAATTAGCATGACACCGTTGAATTGTAGTTCTGTAACAAAGCTAGCCAATTTTGCAGAATTATAAACAACGTTTTTTAAAAAAAGTCTCAATCTATTTATCCAATTGTTGAATCTTTTATTTGGTCAGTGAATCGTTTGTTTACATGAATCATGCGAACAAGCTGAATCACTTAAGATTCACAAAATGACACTTTAACTAGCTACTCCCTAAAATGAGAAATACTTTCTTAATGATATGTAAAACATTTTGTCAAATGAAAATCTAATCATGCGCAGTATACATGCCCTCCATAAGTGCGTATGTCCGTAAGTGTCGTGCCAATTACCCAAAGCTCAAGGAATCTTTTGATGATCTAAGCTCAGTTCAAGATGGAGCTTTTCAACTGACTCTTTGGCTATCAACAAGCAACCCTGCTGTCGATTTGCCATGCGAGAATCCATCCCTCTTGGTAATAAACGGAGTGCAGAAGGGAAACAGAGCGAGAGTGGGGAAATTAAAGAAAAGCAGACAGAAGCATTTCTAGCTCATTCCTGCATTATGGCGCATTTCCATTTTTTCGCCTCAGTCTTAATCTCCATTGAATGACTGTCATCGCCCTCCGGCAGTAATTAGGAACGGACTCTGGACAACAACAGACATGTTGGCCTAGCTTGTCTCAAGCAGCAAATTACCTTTAGCTTATGGTAAGCAATATTCCGTGCCAGGCAACTTTTACTGCTGATTAGCAATTAGCCCAAACTACCGGCAGCCGAAGAGCTAATGTTTAATTTGGTCTGCTAATGATAGACTCCCATCTAGTGTGCGCAAGCTGGGAGAGCCAACTCCAGGGAAGCGGGCTGGGTGGAGAAACGTATGGATTTCTTCTTAATTCCTTTTCATTTACAACCTGACAGGCCCTCAGGTAGTAAGGAAATTTCCTAGCGATTAGTAATGGCTGCCCCCTCAAAGTGGCAAACGAATGTTAATGCTTCTCTTCAAGGCCTTCGCCTAGAAAACACACATTCCTGAGGCTAAATAATCATGCTGTTTTCTCTCCCAAGCACAGTCGTACAAAAAGGTGACGGCGAAGAAATTAGCTGCACTACGTGACCAAAACTACGTGCTAATTGCCAAAAAGCGCATAAAATCAAGCACGGACAAACACTTCAGGTCCTAAACGGAGACTGGAGTGAAAGAACTTGACCTGGACTGCACAAAACCCTTTGGGATGAGTTGGAACGGCTAATGCTAGTCAGCCAGTGTATTAAAAGAGTAACTCTCAATGTCTGCTAAATACCTTGTTTTCTGTAAAGAGGCTCTGTGTTTGTTTGCAAACATGAGCAAGCGGTGTCAGCGGGGGCTTCAAAGCCTCCCATAAGACCCTGCTAATCATTCTCATGTAACCAAGCACACACTTGTGGGCTGGACCCGCCAAATCAGGTGGACTAGCTGCAGCTCTCACTCAGAGCAAGTTCAGCGTAGATGCTTGTTAAGAATGTGCAATGGTTACCGTGGGAATTATCCCATCCCTCGAGGCTAGGGAGTTCTCGGCGCTAATGAACGGCAAGGATGAGGCTCGTTATCCTCCTCTGTCTGTCTGATATTCAGCCACAGTGTCTCATCTCGCACACGCGCCTCTCTCTAGTAAAGATGGAGGATAGATGGTGGATTTGGCTTCTCACGTGGACCAGAGTTTCGAGATGTATATCCCCTGCGGTATGGTTAGAATGAGAGATGATATTTCTCAAAGTTGCTGAAGGTCATTGTCAGCCAGGTTCAGGTTGCATGTAAATATGGCTGTCACTTAATTACTTTCTGCACACATAGTGTTGGGTTATTTCAGTGTATTATATGACCAAATTCATGCTTTTCACACTTAATTACAGTCGGTTGACTGGGAATATAGTGCAAAAGTTGTATGGACCGTGACCCAGGTCCACGGAAAAGTTACATTTTTCAAAAATGTTTTATCTAGGGCTGTCAACATTGTGCTGGCTTGAAATATTAAGAAAATATCTAATGTAAAGTAAATATTTTCCACACAATTTCGGCAGCTAGCTATAGTTTTTTTGGTATTTTATTTTATGTTGTATTATATAAAATAATTTAATACAATTTAATAATATGAAATAAAATTATATATGATTATACATGTACATTTAAAAATAGATTTTTATCTAGGGCTTCAAATATGAATAAAATATATAATATAAAGTAGATTGTTTTTTATATATATATATATATATATATATATATATATATATATATATATACAGTATATATCGAGAGAGCTATTATGATTAAATATGTACATTCAAAAACAGATTTTATCTAGGGCTGTCGATATTGCTGGCTTGAAATATTAATAAAATACGTATTTATGATATGTTTACGAAATTTAATCAAATAAAATAATATAATTTAATTTCATATGTACATTCAAAAATTGATTATATATTTTTGGGGATTTTTGAATGTTATATATACACTACATTTTTTTGGTGTTTTATCATTTTTTTTATAATATAAAATTATTTAACAATTTTAATAAAAAAAAAAATAATAATTTCATATGTACATTCAAAAATTGATTATATATTTTTTGGGATTTTTGAATGTTATATATACACTACATTTTTTGGTGTTTTATCATTTTTTTATAATATAAAATAATTTAACAATTTTAATAAAAAAAAATTAATTACATATGGACATTAAAAAATAGATTATATCTAGGGCTGTCAACACTGTGCTAGCTTGAAATATTAATTAAAAAAATATATCATATAAAGTAAATATTTCATTATTATAGAAATTTATAAAGATATATAATTAAAAATATATAAAACATTTAAAAGTTTGTTGATCATATATGTGACATTTAATACAAGCAAGGAAATGTGAATGTGTAAAATACAGTGGTCAACATTTGAAGTGGATCAAAACAGTTGTCCTAAGACAAGAAAGTGTATTGTTTTGGTTTTAGGACAACTTTGATGAAAGGTTCAAATGTTGACTACTCTAAACCTTTATTGATTCACTTTGGCAGAATTTTCTTGATAATATCAACCTATATTCACACACATTATTAATGTTTCTAAATGTTAAAATTCTGCTCGCTAGCCTATTTTAGGAAGGGGACCCTCACAAGAGGGCCCCTTACAATCATTGGAGGTCCATGGCATCAAAAAGTTTAAAAACCCCCAGATGTGGAAGCAACCAGTACAATGAATCAAAATTTCTGTTTGTGTTTTATGAAAGAAATACTGTACGGAAAAACATAGGGGTTTGGAATAATATGAAGGCGAGAAAATGATGGTAATTAGTGGTTTGTCATTAAAATAAATTACATTGTTATTCTGGAATGAATAAATACTAATCCTGGATTTAAGAAGCAATCATAAAAGTGATAAAATAAAGTAGAAACAAGAAAAAACACAATCCTTCCCTTAGTCCCTTAGGGAGTGATGTTGTAAACTTCAGGTGCTCCACGCAGCGTTTAAAGGAAAAGCAGGTTGTCCATGTTGACCAGTGTTGCATGTTGTTTGTTTACCTTTCTTTCCTAATTCTTCTTCCTCCCTTTCTCGTTCTCTTCATCGGATACAACCGAGATACGGGCAAGGTGTGGTTGTGCTGCTTGGCAAGTTCAAAAGCAAAGGGATGTTTTCCTTTTCCATTCCAAAGTCCACAAACCCAACTTTTTTCAAATCTGTGTTTCTGATTTGTGCAGGCTCTTGGGAATGACAGTGGTGGAAAAGCAAAGGGGCCTGTGGAATCGAGTGGTGGGAGAGGTAGAGAGGGACAGAGAGAGACAGAAGAATGAGATGGAGAAAAAGAAAGAGTCAGAGAGAAAGCGCTAGAACATGGAACTCTCTCACTCATCCTCTCGCTCTCCCTCTTTCATACACACACACAAAAACACAAAAAAGACTGACAGGCTGGAGCTTCAAAGCTTTAGCTTCTCTCTATCCTTCCTCTGGTGTGGAATTTCAATGCAGTATTTCATTTTTCATTGGGGGGTTGGGGAGGGCGAGGAGGTTGGGGCAGGATGAGTGTGTATTCTTTCAATGATACACTTCTGTCCCACCGCTGCCCTCTTATATTGCTGATGTGTTTTAGTAAACTAATGTCAACACAAATCCGGCCATGCTGCAAATGACCAATGTGAGGTTGCCATAAAGGTTAGGGCACGTCATATTTGGAAACTACAAATTCGGCAGATGGCAGCGATAAAATGTGGCCATTTCCTCTGAGAAGGCAAGGGAGGCAGTGTCTCCTCAGAATATTGGATTAGAACAAAATTCACAGTGCAAAAATAAAACAATGCCAATATTACAAAATATAAAGTGTATAAATCAATCGTTTTTCTAAAGAAACTTTGTCCAACAGTGACACGAGCAGGTAAAGTCGCAGGAGTCCACGTCTCTCTCACCTCCCCTGAGCCCACTGAGTTTTAACAGACCCTCTAAAGCGTGTGTTGAGTTTGGTGGGGGTAATTGACAGTGAATGGGGAAAAGTCACTTGGGAGTAGGCAATGCCTCCATCGCGATGTGATTGGATATGACTGGTTATGTTTGGCTCTGATTGGTTCATGCGATAAATCCCGCCACTTGTGATCGTGCGCTTCCCACTTTCATAAAATTGTTAATTAGACTAATTTTAAAAGTAAGTAAACAACTCACACATTTAGATATAACCACTTTGTCAAAATAAGACTTAAAATATAAAAACATTATGTGTGGGAGTTTTTAGTGAGTAATAAGCTCACTAAATGTGAAATTTAAGGCAAACCTCCATGTCTATGACCAATATTTACCGAGCTTTGATGAGATTTCAAAATAGTTAAAAGTTAACTTTTAAAAAGAATAGCTAAACAAAAAAGTTTAATTTTCTTTAACTCTAAAAAAATGCTGGGTTTTTAGAGTTATTTGGCAACCCAGCACTGGGTAAATACAGAACAGAACACATGCTGGGTTATTTTGACCCAGCTGGATGAGTTAAATGTTCTTACCAAACATGTTGGGTTATTTTGTTTAGGTCAACTATTGTTTAAAAATTATTGTATTGCTGGGTTAAAATGGACTGAAACTTATATAAAAAAAAAAAACCCACAGAGAATTACTAGAGGCAACAGCAATGATCAAAAGATGAACATTTTTCATTAAGCAACAACACGTGAACAAAATACAAAACAAATGCAAAACACTGCAAACTTCAGACCGAGCTTTCACTCGTAGCTGAAAGATGCCGTGCCTGACTCCAAAACTTGCCCATAAACAAACAGTACTGACATTAGAAAACATATTTTAACATCAAATTAAATTAAACTTGGTACTATAATGAACAAAATCCATTTATTTTATACAAGGCAAAAGGCGTTTCCATCATATGAAGTGATCGCTGCTGACACAGCTGACTGACATCTTGTCCTTATGTTGCATTTGCATAAAATAATACAATTTACAGCACAGTAAAGACTTTTTAAGTGAAATAAAGTGTATACAACCCTTTATTTCACTAAAGATGTGCACCAAATCAGTGGTGCTGAGAACCGCAAAAAGACGCGCTCTGACTGTAACTCAGCAGCAGCATTGTTTCGTCAGAGACTGGTTCAACCCAGCAGCTGGGTAGAAAAAAAAGTGTTAAAAACTAAAAAAAAAAACTAAAAAATAAATAAATATATATATATATATATATATATTAAAAACAACCCAATAAAATGACCCAACGGGCTGAACCCAGCATTTGGGTTAAAAAAAAATAACCCAGCATTTTTTAGAGTGTTGGATATTTGTTGCAAACAGTATAAGTCATTTTGTCTGCCTTTCTGTAAAACTGCTTCTATACAAAAATGTGATAAAGAAACTGTAGTTTTGTTCATATCCTTTTGGCACAGAGAGACAAAAAAACTTTAGGTGTCCTACATAACTTTACCACTGAGATTAGAAGTTGTTAGAAAATGCACAAGTCGCGACAGATGTTGTTCAGTATGTAAAATGTATCACGTTGCTGTTCCTACGAGTTAATGGCCACCAAAGTCTCTTTTTTAATAACTGTCATTTGGCTTTTGGTGAGAGTTTCTTTGGACTCTTCAGCAGCACCTTGTACACATTTTAAGTAGGTAGTGTTCCTTACCATTAAACAGTATAAATTAGAAAAAATCCCACACCAGTCAAGTTACATCGTCACAAAAATCTTGGGAACATTTTGGTCAGCTGACCTTCCTCAGGATTATAAAACACTTTTTACCATTACCAATTTTACCAAATTTACAATAAGTGCTTTAGCAATTGGGAACTAACAATAAAGAATGCTTTTACAGCAAGAATAAATTACAATTATATTTAAAGTCTGTGTTAAACAATATTAAATGTGTTCTGAGTTCGTCACACCACAGAAAAAATGTTATTTACCACCCACCCAAATTTGAATGATAAAAAACCTGCCAAGTATCAAAATATTTTTAAAAAAGCAGTATTCTCTGCTCTCAAACGCTGGAGGCGTGTCCACTGCCAGCACTGAAACCACGCCCACTTGTGGGAAAGCTCCTCCTCTCAACTCTTAAATATCGCTACGACTTTGTGGCGGAGCTGTTTTGTAAATTACCCAGTAATATGCATTTACATGACGAAGGTGTAGCTAGCTAGCAAACTGTAGGATGTAGTAACTAATGGTAATGATGGTAACTCGCAATTAAGCAGACGAACCGCCGATTGAACTCTATTGTAAAGTGTAGCTGAAAAATAAAACACCTGCAACCCACTTTTTAGTGTCAGGCTAAAATCCCAGAATCTTGAACTCAACTTTTTTTATTATTTTTTTTAAGCAAATTGTATCCATCTCCATCACCCAGTTGGTGGCTGGCTGTAGACCCCTTTGAGCCACCATTATTTTATCTTAGCGTACTTAAAGGTCTAGGATCCACAAGCCTTTGAGGGTAAGTGGTGCCTCTAGTGGCACATCAAGGAGGTGAGAAGAGGCAGAGAGGTCAGTGCTCAGGGGTACCTCGGCTATCTCGACCTCGTCCTGGGGTGCTGCCCACGAGGGACGTGTCAGCGTGTTGCGCCTCTGATAAGGAAAGGTCAATCTGCTACCATCATCCCATGGCCCAAGGCCCACCGAAAATACCAGAAGAGAAGCCAAAGAGCAACGTATCTTAAGTTTTCCTCACTTTAAGCCCCAGCGTTGAGAAACATCAAACCTAGCATTGCATTTGCTCATATATTCCGTCGGCATCGTGCACCGTTTTAAGATTCCCCTCCTCGAAGCGCACAATCACGCACGTTCTTCTTGGTTTCCAGCCCCCACCCCCCGAACCATCTCGCTCTGTTATTTCTGATTAGCTGTAAACGAGCAAATATTTTCCCAGTGTTCGCCAGGTTAGATCCCCATTTAATTAAACTGGCTCATTATGTCGCTCTCTGATTAGTGGAGGGGAATCAATTATTCAATTCACAAACATGGGCCGCAGGAGCTGGAGGTGCACAAAGAGCTGCTCATTTAATTCCAAGGACACTAATTAGCTACAAAGCAAAGCTGCAACTTTCTGTCTCTCTCCCCCCACTCGCCCTCCTTCCTCAATTACCGCGAACGTAGGACACAGGGTGTGAGGAGCGGGGAGGAGGGCTGAGGCAGACGAGAAGAGCAGAGCATGATGGGAAACGTAGGTGGGGCGGGTCAGAGCGCTTCTTATTTGGCTGGAATCCCGTCTTGTTAACGGGGTCGAGATGTTGCGGACGGCGGTGTTATTTGCTGATATGTAGATCGGACGGAGAGCTAAGCATCCGGGAAATGACCCGAGGGATTTCCAGCAGCTTCAAACTCAAAGGCCTGCCACTTTTGTTCTCCGCAATCAAACGGCGGGCAATTATCCGAATTATTGACAGCAGATTTCTCATTTCAACTGCAAATTAAGGCTATCAATAAAGCTTTCTGATGCAAAAGTGACTAATTAACCGACGGAGTGGAGCTCTGAAGCCGTGTTGTAAAAAGAAAAAAACTCCAGTCGGTAGCACGTAGTGGAAACACAGGGGAACTAATTAGTTTAATTATCAAAACAGCTAATTAAAATTACACAGTTGCCTAATTAGTTCTGTGCTTCTTGCTGTCTCTCTCTCCCTGTCTCTCTTATTTCCTCTTTGCCCTCTCACTCTTTAATTGACAGGTTGAAGTTAAATATAAAACAGGAGGAGAGAGAGAGGGAAAAGGAGAGGAGAAAACGTGTATGGTGGTGTTGAACGCAATATCTCGGCTGCGCGAGTGGCAGATCTCTGGTGCAGGAAAACAAATGACTTTCATCCAAGCAGTTCCAAATTTTCTCCCACTAAAGTCTTTTTGATAGGAATAAATGAAGAATTTGTCCTCTTTCTGTTACCCTGACCAAAAACAACATTGGCTTGAGACAAAAGACAAATTTAAAGTCAACATTATAGCAAAATGAGAATTTTTTTGGTAGCTTTCCTTGGTTAGGTATGTTTTGAAGCATGGCTGCTGGTTTGAGCTGGTTTGACCAAACCAGCAGCCATGCTTCATAACAGGGTTGTGGTCATCTATGTGCTGATCTAGCTCCTAAACGTTGACGAAATTTAGGAAAATGGAGCAGGGATGACTCATCCTGCACTACACAGATTTTGTCCAATCAGATGCTCTGGTGAAGGAGAATGTCCCACCCTCTTACGCCGAATACAACCGACTAATAAGTAGTAAATATTTAAAATGTTTTTATTTTTCAGGAAAACGGAGGAGTGGTGACTCATCCTGCACTACACAGACTTTCGTCCAATCAGATGGTCTCATAAAGGACAACATCCCGCCCCTTCACACCACATAGAGAAGAGAAAGTAGTAAATATTCCACATTTTTTTTATTTTTCAGGATGACCCATTTTGCACACAGATTTTTGTCCAATCAGATGCTCTCGTAAAGGAGAATGTCCCACCCCCTTATAGTACATACAATCGACTAGTAAGTAGTAAATATTTAAAATGTTTTTATTTTTCAGGATGACTCATTCTGCATTACACAGATTTTTGTCCAATCAGATGCTTTTGTGAAGGAGAATGTCCCGCCCCTTTACGCCACATACAGTCGACTAGTAAGTAGTAAATATTTAAAATGTTTTTATTTTTCAGAAAATTGGAGCACTGATGACTCAACCTGCACTACACAGACTTTTGTCCAATCAGATTGTCTCGTGGAAGGAGAATGTCCCTTCTATTTATTAGAACTGGACTAAGTAAATAGTGGGGCCATTTAAAATGTTTTATTTTTACATGGACACTATTCTATAACTACATAGATTTTTATCCAATCAGAGGCTCTCATGCTGAGAATGTCCCGCCCCCTACACTGCATTGGCCATCTCGACAAGCAAATGTTTTTTTTTTCTTCAGGAAAATGAAGCAGTGATGACTCAACCTGCACCACACAGACATTTGTCCAATCAGAAGCTCTCTTAAAGGTGAATGTCCCGCCCCCTTACTCCACATACAACTGACTATAAGTAGTAAATATTTAAAATGTTTTTATTTTTCAGAAAATTGGAGCACTGATGACTCAACCTGCACTACACAGACTTTTGTCCAATCAGATTGTCTCGTGAAAGAGAATGTCCCGCCCCATTACTCCGCATACAACCGACTAGTAAGTAGTAAATCATGGCAGTAACATGGCTATTAAAAAAAAATAGCAAATCCGTTCAAATGGAAATGGAATTTTCATATCGTCAGCACAGGAAAATAAATATTATGAAAGTGCAGTTTAAAGTCGACAATATGAAATTAACTTATTTTCTTATATAAGATGTTTCAGGCTTTATTGTGGATAATTTAAAGATATTGTTTCATCAGAACATAACTTTCTCACCTCTGAAACAGGGCTATTATAGTTAACTAAAACAAAACTATAGATGGATGGATGCTACCGTTTGTCTATTTTGAAATGAGAAGAGCAGTAGTACTGTAAATAGAAAGGTGAATGAATGCAAAATGATTTTCTTTCTGTTTGCATTTGTGTGGGTGTGTGAACAACAATATGGTGACTGATACTTGATTGACATCACAATTTTCAATCGCAAGTGAAAAGAGAAGCTACTGAATGTTGTTGATGCAACAACATCCTTGTTTGTCTTTTCCCGAATGGCAGCAAAAATGATGTGGCAGAAGAAAGGCACAATGTGAGACTACTGTAGCATATGTTTACTGTATATAAACACACGTGTTGAGAGGTTGGCGTCACAGTGAAATGCACCGGCGGAGGGCCCCTCTCATTGTATGCTGTTTCTGGGTGTTTCAGGTTGGCCTCTGAACATGCAAATGGGCCAGAGGCCCGTCCTACCACCTGGCTCCTTTTTGGCCATCCTGGTATTTTTAGCAACGCTAATCAGGCAGCTTATTATTTCTGGAGTTCACAGAAACTTTGAACTCCAGACTCCCTCTGCCTAAAAGATTCATGAAGGCCGGGCATCGGGGGACCTGCTTAAGTTTGCAGTGGGGTCAGAGATCGGCGTTATCCCTTCGGCAAGCGCAGAAAAACAAATTGCATATGTTAAGGGCATGCCTGGTACATAGCGTATTGTTCCATTCACTCTTTCTTTTCCCAGTGTCCATCTTATACCTTAAGCTGGTTTTCAGGCTATACAGAGCTAACAAAACAGCTAAGTCAGTAAGGGTAATAGACAGACCCCAAAATACCTGAAATGGGCTGTTTGGTTGACCTTCAGCCACAGATAGTCAACCTGTAGTTATACACACATTTTGATTTATGTATCACCCTGAAAAGACACAAAGTTTGACCTCACTGACTCATTTGGTCCAGTGTTATTTTAGTGTTATTTAGATACTATTATAGAATTGTATCTATCTATCTATCTATCTATCTATCTATTACTTAGAATGAACTTTTTTGTATAAAATTGTAGTAATTTTGTAATTTGCTTTTGTCAATTTTATGTGTGTGTGTGTGTGTGTTTATTTATTTTTGTTTATTTATTTTTATTTTTAGGTTTAGTTATAGTAATTTTAGTAATTCAACTTAAACTTATGTTATTTATATATTTTAATTAAACTTATGTTATATTCTAGTTTTCATGTTTAAGTTGAAATATTTCATTTAATATTTATATTTATAATTAAAATATAAAATTGTAATTTTTGCTTAGCTTTAATTTATTTTATTTTAATTTTTAGTACTTCAACTTCGGTTGTAAGTATTTTATCTAATATTTATATTTATAATTCTAATTAAAATTCTATCATTTCTGTTTAGCTGTATTTATTTTATTTTTATTTTTAGTTATTTTAGTATTTCAACTTAAACTCAGTTAGTTGCCAAAGCAGCATTTCTAATTTTCATGGTTTTTAAGTTTAAGCGTTTCATCTAATATTTATATTTATAATTAAAATATAAAATTAAATAATTTGTTTTTATTTTATTTTATTTTTGTTGTTTTTTATTCCTATGTTTAGTTCTATGTTAGTTTTAGTAATTTTAGTACTTCAAGTTAAACTTGAAGGGAATTGAAGGGAAATATTATTTCAGTTTTTTTCAGTCATTTCATAGTTTTTAATTTTAAGTATTCAATCTAATATTTATATTTTAATTCAGCATTTGAATTAATGAAAATGTGTACTGTATATATATCTTTTATATAAGTTTAGGATTATTTAACAACAACACTGATTTGGTCAGAAGATGCATGAGAAACAATATATTAAATATGGCTTTTTTTAAAATGTCATTATGAACTGCAATTGAAAAAATAATTGGCTGAAAATTCATCAAAATGTTTTCTTTTGTGTTCCACAGATTAAATAACACCATACAAATTCGAAATGCCATGCAGGTGAATAAATAATGACTGATTTTTAATTTCGGAGTGAACTGTTCCTTTAATAATTAAGCAAATTTCCATTTTGTTGTCAAGTGTGAGAAACTTTGAAGTACTTGTGCACTTGTAAACCAGGGGACTTTATTAGATTGTGAGCGAAATATGAAGGGTCTTCCAAAGTGAAGGCCTTTGTGTATAAAATGCAATCTCGTCCGGGTCTGCCGGCGGGGGGATGCATGTAGATTGCTGGGTGAATTGCCTGCAAAGCTGCTGTCCGATTTGAATTGTCAATGCGTCGCCGTTCCATTTGACTCATACGGAGACCACTTTGGCTCAGATAGTGCAAAGACAGATTCCATCAGGTCCTTATCTGTTACAACCTGCATTGCTTGCAATTGGATTCAATAGCGGCCAATAATAGTGTTATTTTTTTAAACATTAGGATACCTGGACTTTTTTTTTTTTCTGCACTGGTCAGCAGCGGGGAGTATAGGGAGGAGAAAAAGGATATAAAAGAGAACCTTATTCTGCCTTGTTTTTCCCACCTCCTGCTGTCCGATGCCATGAATAGTGCATTATTCCGATCATTTTTCTGACTTTCAGGAGGAAAAAGTAATTTTATCTGGTAAAGGATATATTTTTTTCTTTCAGCCGGCCCATCCCAAGAGTGGTGTGCATTGTGCCGGGCTAAAGAAATCTCATCACTGTATTGATACATCACAAAAGCCAAGCGCAATCATCGTCTGTGAAAGATCCTCCGAGACCAATTTAGACCCCAAAGACTTTGACCATAACATTTAAATCAGCAAACCGGACTAATTTAGTGTTGGCTATGATAGTTCTGAATACAATTATTGTACCCTCAACGTGGCAGAATTCATTAAAATAGCCATATAACTGATATCAGTGTTAGTCCAATTTTTCCATAATTTCCTCGCTCTAAAATAATTGGACCTAGATCTCGTTTTAAGGCCATGGGAGAACTTTGATGGGACTCATTTGCAATAAGGGTGTCTTTTTCAAACAAGACATTAATTAAGTTAGAGTATCCGCTCTTCAGTGTTCTTCCCTATGCATTTTTTGACAGCCTTTAACGAAATAAAGGAACGGTTCACTCAGAAATGAAAAAATCTGTAATTATTTATTCCCCTTCATGTCGTTCTGAAACTATCTGTATCGCTCTTTGTCTTCTGTGGTGCATAAAGTGCATATATAGAAGAATCTTCATGCAGCTCTTTTATTATAAACCATATGATAGCTTTGTTAGAGTCATTGTTCACTGCTAATCTTCCTCTCTGGTGAGCTGCTAACTCCAGATTTACTGTGACTGAATCATTAGTCAACAGTGAGTCACTGAACTTCCATTGGAATTTATTCTCATTATATTATGACTTTAATCTTATAATGCTATGACTTTATTCTCGTATTTTTTTTTTTTCAAAACATGACTAATCTCATAATTTTATTTTTATCATGACAACTCTCAGAAGATTTTTAGCATGGTAATGTATTTAAGACATACTGCTGCTGCACCATAGCATCAGTAACCTCACTAACCTGTAGCAGATCTATACAGGTGGAGCTGGGGAGGTGGAGGGTTTCAGAGGAACTCTGAAAGCCATTTAAATTTAAAGCAGCAAGCTCATTGGCTGCGTATGCAACATGGACCAATCAGCTAGTGTCAAGTAGGTTAACATTGTGAATATCATCAGTTTGTGTTAACGACCCATAAGCCTGCGCCATCTAGAGTTTCATGACAGAATTTGGCATTTCTAAAATATTAACTTTTATTTTTATGAACTATTTGTTTATTTTACTACAACTTTAATCAAACTTTTGACTGTTTTCAAATTATTGCTATTTTAATTTCATTATGCTTAGACTCATCGTCATAATTTCTCAAAGTATTACTACTTTCATTCAATCTTAAAGGGACAGTTCACTCAAAAATGAAAATTGTGTCATCATTTACGCTGAATAAATAAGCTTTTCAATGATGTATAGTTTGTTAGGATAGGACAATATTTGGCCGTGATACAACTATAATCTGAGGAATCTGAGGGTGCAAAAAAATCAAAATATTAAGAAAATCGCCTTTAAAGTTGTCCAAATAATTTTAACAATGTATATTACTAATCAAAAATTAAGTTTTCATATATTTACAGTAGGAATTTTACAAAATATCTTCATTGAACATGATCTTTACTTAGTTACCTAATTATTTTTGCCATAAAAGAAAAATCAATAATTTTGACCCATACAAAGTATTTTTAGCTATTGCTACAAATAAACCCCCAGCGACTTCAGGGGTTTCAGGGTCACAAATGATGACAAAATTTCATTTTTGGGTGAACTATCACTTTAATGTTTGACTTTGTTATACAACTATTGTAAAAGTTATTATTTCAAGTTATGACATTCTCAAAATTTTGATTTATTATTTAAAATATTACTACTTTAATGTAACTTTATTCTTGTAATTTTGACTCTCATAGTCAAAATTACAAGAAAAAAAGGCATATTAACCCATTTAATCCCACTGGTCACTAGTGACCATAAAAATGTTTTAGTGCACTTTCTGCAAAAATGGAAAAAATAAAGGGTCTCAATAAAATATGTGCATTTTCACATTGGGTAGTGCAAACTGACACTTGACCAAAGCAGTTTATTTTCTGTTTGCACCTTGAGAAGATGATGGCTGCATTAAAGATCCAAAAACGAAAGACTAGTAAAGTATGTTAACATAAAGATATGACACAGATTTTTGGTACACATTATCTTTAAGGTGTCTAGAATTAATATGAGTTCACATATATTCAGTTTTGTTGTCATAGATTGTGAAAAGTGACCGGTGGGATAACAGTGAATTTAGGTTTACAATATAAATCCAATTGCAGTTGTTAGTGAAAATTACACTAAAATGTTGCATTGATAAAACATTGCACTAATTCAAATATTACAAATAAGTAACAATATTGATGTAATACTGGTAGCGCTAATATAAAAATTTGATGGTACATGTTACAAAAAGTAATAATTTTACATTGATAGTTGTATTTTTTCATCTTTTATCTCAGTGTTCCTATCAGTGTTGTATAAGGGTTTTTTTATGCATAATTGTAACCACAGAATGTGACCAAACAGCAGGGCTAAAATATGTTTTGTTTTTTTTGTTTTTTTTTGAGTGCAGAAATATGTTAATTCAGTATACATATTATTCCACCAGTCACAATTGTGACCGACCATAAAACTAAATTTTTCACACACTTTTCCAAAAAAAAAAAAATTCAAAAAATAATTATTGATTATTACAAAGGGTTACTAAAGAGACATCATTTGGATATTTTCATGTTTGGAAAAAATTTGGGATTAAACTGGTTAAAGTAGTACTCCAAGTAATACTACTTTAATATTGATGTCTATTCTAGTAAAAGTCCTATTTCATTTAAGAGTCAATTAGATATTTCATTGTAATGAAAAGCGCTGCATGAAGATTATTCTACAAAATTCAAGTAAAACTTCCACAGGTTACAAAACAAGGTAAACATTGACAGAACTGTCATCTTTGGGTGAATTCTTCCTTTAAAATTGCACATAAAAATCTCCTTTCTCAAGATTTCCACAAAAAAAAAAAATATGATTTTCGCTGGTCCTAGGAATTCCCATGCGTAAATGTAATACGAAGTTCTCCAAACATATCATTATGAGTCGTAGTGGTACTATTCCCAGTTTCTTAGCGTGCTAAGGAACGATAAAAGCGAGTCTCAATTTGCCTTCATGTTAAAAGTTCAAGTCAAATATTCATCCTTTGCCTGAATCACATTCCGATTTTTTTTTGTCCTCTAGAGTCGAGCGTGTTGGTATCAAGTCAAACAATGTGTGCATCTGTTCAAAGAGTCAGAATAAGATGGGTGAAACTCTTTAAGAAAAGCCTTTTTTGATTGCTTCAGATGCAGACGTTCGTCTCTTGGAACAGAACAGAGCTGTCGCAAACTCCATCTTATTTACATTTTCTTTTTTTCCCACCCCACACACATACGCCGCACTGTTCCAGAAACGCAAAAGGGAAGGGAAGGAGCCCAAAAAAAGAGTGTCTTTCAATGCCAAGGTGCCAGGGCCTTCTTTTAAGCCGTAAATGTTCTGACGCAGGAGAAGAGAAGGCGATAATGAGAGCTGAGCTGCTTTCCAAGACGTCCGTATTGTTTTAATTGTTTGAGCCACATAACGGAAGAGAAGCGAAGTCTCTGAGCCGCAGCGCCAACATTTAAAAAAAGAACAAACCTGGCTTTTTCCAATGTGTTGGAGCAATTATGTACAAACCCTGTAATTATGCATATCTTTTTGAAACATGTAAAGCTGTATGGAAATGAGTCTGGGCCGATTTAACTCCACACCGCGCACCCCCCACCGGCAGCGCATTGTTTGATATTTCAGACAGTTTTGGAGAAGTAATGGGGACTTTAAGTCAAGGTTTTGCGCGAGCATGTACGCGCACGAACGTGGGTGTGAGCACGCTGAGCTAAAAGGGGAAGCTTTAGGCCGTTTATTGCGGGAAACGGCAGAAAGCGCTACAAAAACACACCCCGCTTGAAACTCCTTCCCGTCCTCCTGCGTCGTCGTCTCTTTCCCCTCCCCCTCCGCGCGCGATGTCCCACCCTTAATTAAGTCTGCTGGGGTTTAAAAGTGTTGAATCTTGTTTAAAGACCATCTCAGCACATTTACAGGACCGCGCGGGTGCATGGTAATCAGGCCATCCGCTGCCATTTGAGTGGAAATCTTATTTTCAGACACATTCACCCCCCCACCACACACTTGTTTTCCCAGCGATTTCTGAAAGGATGCAGCGTGTCTGGAGATGAGAAAGCCGGGGCGATTGTTCCCGGCTGTAAGTGAGAATATCTCTGCTCAGCACCTCTGTTTCGTGCAATTACCACTCGTTAATCCTTTCAGAAAGAAATTCAATTACTTTTATCAAGGTTATTTCATACATGATAGACAGCGCCGATGCGAGGGCGCAGTGAAAGCGGGCGTTTTGTGTTTCTGGCCAAATAATTGAGCTACGCTTGCTCTTCCAGGAGAATGGTCTTCCCAGAACCACGACAAAGCGACTTGTAACAGCTCTATGAGCAACCAATAATGGGGACATTATTCCGGTTCACCAGGAGCTAAGCACCTGTTACTGCTCTTCAACGCAGAACCCACACTGACATTTAAAATTTTCATTTTCAACATTGATAACAGCTTATTGGCATGAGTCGGCGGCGGTAAACCGACGAAGGCTCTTTAAATGCGCACAAAGTGCCGAGATTAAAATCAAATAGGTGTTTAGGTTTTCTTCCTCCCCAGTTTCTTCATTCCCTCCTTTTTCTGCTTGACTTATCTGCATTCGTTCCCCTAGACCCTCTCTCAGGAAGAGCAGTGGAATCTGGGTAGCTTCCCCCCCTCTCTTCCGCACCAATTACCCCTGGATGGATTTTTTTTGGAGTGAAGCCGGATAATTGTGTAATTATCTGGCTGAAATGGGAAGTCTAATGTGTTAAAGTGGGATTTTTTTTAAGCCGTGGTGTGGAAGGAGTATGGCAGGACCAAACTGCCAGAGAGGTGGACGCTCAACCAAATTGATAAGTGAGGAGATAAGTCCCACTTGGCTGAAGTACAGCCAGGACCACCAATTCCACATTGGAGAAGGCCGAGAGACCTAGAAATTGATTTTTTTTTTTTTCCTGAGTGGAGTAAATCAACCAAGATAAATCAGGTGATATTCAAGTGCTTGGGGTCCATATGTGCATATATATATATATATATATATATATATATATATATATATAGCCAGTTATATATATATATATGTGTGTGTGTATATATATATATATATATATACATATATATTTTACATGTAATCTGGATTATGTAACCAGATTCCAAAAATCAAGTACTCGTAATTAGAGTATATATAGAATGTTCGTAATCAGATTACCGTTTTTTTAAGGATTACCTGATATGACTACATATTATTCATATTTTATTTATTCTAAAAGAATTAATGTTTGTTCAAGCAATGCAGGGATTCCCAAACATTTTGGTTGGCCAAACCACTTTGATATGACAGATCACCTATTCAATACTTTTAAATGATTACAAATTTTAAAATACACATTTGTATATGAAATGTTTGATTTTAAATTAGTACTCTGTATATTTTTGTAGTATATATTTTTAATTCTTTGTATTTTAAACTCACTGTACTGACGTTTAAATGTTTCTTAATCACGCAACGTCCTTAAGTACCTGCAGTGATGCTGATAGTCAAAATGTTTAAATAATTTAACACACATTTGTATGTTTTCAGTTTTCTGGGGTTGATTAATGGTCACATGGTAAACAGACAAACAAATTGTTTTCATTTTTAGTGTTCAAGTGTTCAAATAACTTATTCTGCTTTATATGATTTAATAATTAACCCACTCCAAACCCACTCCAAGCCCAGTTTGGAAAACCCAGGTTTAATTTAATGTTTAATGTACTTCATGATGTTGAAAAAAAAACAAAACAATAATAATATATTTTCTCTCTTTGCTTTTTTATATCCATATATGATACAAGTAAAAAGTAATTTAAAATACACCTAAAATGAGTAACCTAGATTACATCACTAAGTACAGTTTTCATCATGTAATCTGTAATCAGTAATGGACTACAATTTGTAATCTAGTAATCTAGATTACAATAAGTAATCTACCCTATCTAACAAACAGCCAATAATTTAAAATGATGCACATGACAAATTCGTCACATTAAATCCTTGCATCATTTGTGCTTAAAACTGTCTTATTATGCTCATTAAATAGTGATCGCCAAGAAAATAGTGACCTCTAAACCTCTACATATCTAAACTTGAGTAATATAGCAGTAAAATTCAGATGATGACTCCACTGCTGTAATCCGTAAATAAAAGAACGCACCAACTATCAAAACACTGAAATTGTGAGGAGATCTGTTCCCGTTTAACAAGAACAATATTACATTGACCCTAAACCGCTTCTCTTCGCACGTGATTTCACGCTGGCAGATCTGAGATCTTGGCTCCAAGACAAAGCTGGTGGTAAACAGCAACTTGTGAAAATGAGGGTTTGGAGGGGAGAGAAACAACACAATGAAAATTCAGGGGAAAAGCAACATGAGATATGTTGTCTCCTTCAGCGGTTGTTAGGAAATAAATTGCTTTTGAAAGTAGAAATGTTTACCTCAATTGAGAGACGTTTTATGCCCTTGACAGGAAATTATTTCACAGCTTCTCTTGCGGTTGCTCTTTCCAATGGTCATGTTTTCTTAACCTTACAAAATAACTTGGCCCCTACATTCACCTCGAGTATAAACACTTATTCTGTGTTTTGAGGCCTCTCTCAACGGGTACCTTAACTAATTTCTTTCTTCTGTGGAGGAACTGCCAAGACAGAATGGATGGAAAAGAGGCGTGCTGCTATTCTGACTACTCCCCATATTTGCCCTTTGTGTTGAGTATGTAGCAAGTGGCAGAAAGTAAATCGAATGTAGAATTGCACTGACAGTCAAAAATGGGACGTTTTTTGCTCTTTAAATTTGTATTAAAAGTATGCACCTTGCTCCCATAATATTGCAGTTGTTGTTGGCAAAACAAATCATATGAACTGTACAATTGAGAGTAAAATTTGTTTATGGCTGTTAATGCTAGTGTAGTGGAGGCACCGTTGGCCCATTGTTGGCTTCCCGACCAATTTAGAACTTATCGCCTCAATTTAATTGAGTACGTGGCAGAACTTGGGGGACAGACGGAGGACTTTTGAGCATATAAAGTGAAATCTGAGGGTACATCAGAACAGAACATTGCTGCTATTCTGTGTTAGTCTACAGCTCTAATGATTAATTTTACTGGAACACATTTTCATCTGAATACCATTTCAAGAGTTTTGGACCACAAACTTGAACAAACAGACTGTGACAATGACAATCATTTCAGACGCTAGCAATCACAGACACAAATTCAAGGCTCTAAACAAAGCGAAATAGCTACAGACCTAAATACGTAATAAACATTTATATTTTATGTATATAAATATTTACGCATATACCTTCCTTCCTTCCTTCATTCATTCATAGAGTAAGATTCATTTATTCATTCAGATTCATTCAGTAAAGAAATACGTTCAGGAACAAATCAATTATCCGCATGTATGAATGAGTGAATTATTCACTTAACTGTTTTGTTAAAAAAAACGCTAATTTATTCAGTAACAAAACAAGTGAGTCATTGAATCCTTTGCTTAATTGATTCATTTAAGAATGCCAATACTGTGTGTTCATTTTTCATTTTTGTTTTTTGTTAGTTGACCCACACAGTAATGAATATAGAGGTTGTCTGTATAACAATATTTAGGAGTATACTGATTCATTCAGAAACACTGATTCATTCATTTGCTCATACTGTAAGGTTTATTTATTCATTCAGATTCGTTTATTAAAAAACACATGACTGTCTTCATGAGTTATTCAGAAACAAAACATTTGACTGCATATAATGAAGAGTTAGTGAATTATTCACTTAACCGATTCATTCAAAAACGCAAATTCACTCAATAACAAAACAAGTGACCGCCTTTATAAGTGAGTCATGGAATTGTTCACTCAGCTGATTCAAATAACACTCAACTGAAAATCACTAATTCATTCATTCACTCATACCATAAGGTTTATTCTTTCAGATTAATTTATTAAAGAAACAAATGACCGTCTTCATGATTTGTTCAGAAACAAAACACTTGACTGCATATAATGGAGATATAATGGACTGCATAAAATGCTAATTCATTCAGCAACAAAACAAGTGACCGCCTTTATGAGTGAGTCATTGAATTATTCACTCAAGAAATTCATGAAGGCCATTACCGCATGTTTTTCCGAGGTTTTCATTGGGTACTACTTTGGCTTTGTTTCATTTTACTATATCTGAAAGCAATATTATATCCAAAAGTTGAGTTACTCAACATTAACTAGTTTACTGAGCAGCACATTTGTGGGTGTTTGTGAGAAGTTTTTTTCTGAAACAGAGCATCCAATGTAGACTCTATTTCCAGTATTTGGCATGACTTTTGCTTCCAAAACTATTCACAGTCCTGAGTGAAGGGCATTTCTTAGCAGCAGTGCAATTACCCAATAAATCAACCAATTAAGACAATGTCAGTTGTCATGTATTTTCTGTATATAAATATGTGACCCTGGACAAAACCAGTCTTAAGTCGCTGGGGTATATTTGTAGCAATAGCCAAAAATACATTGTATGGGTCAAAATTATAGATTTTTCTTTTATGCCAGAAATCATTAGGAAATTAATTAAAGATCATGTTCCATGAAGATATTTTGTAAATTTCCTACTGTAAACATATCAAAACATAACTTTTGATTAGTAATATGCATTGCAAAGAACTTAAAAACTTTAAAGGCGATTTTCTCAATATTTTGAATTTTTTGCACCCTCAGATTCCATATACTAAAATAGTTGTATCTCAGCCAAATATTGTCCTATCCTAACAAACCATACATCGGTGGAAAGCTTATTTATTCAGCTTTTAGATGATGTATAAAGCTCAATTTTGAAAAATTGACACTTATGACTGGCTTTGTGGTCCAGGGTCACATATGTACGAGTATACTTATTCATTCAAAAACGCACATTCATTCATTTATTCATTCATTCATTTCACTTATACAGTAAGGTTTATCCATTCATTCAGATTCATTTAGTAAAGAAACACGACTGTCTTCACGATTTGTTCAGAAACAAAACACTTGACTGCATATATGAGTTAGTGAATTATTCACTTAACTGATTTGTTCAAAAACGCTAATTGCATTAGTAAAGAAAACAAGTGACTGCCTTTATAAGTGAGTGAGTGAATCATTCACAAAGTCTATTACCATGTGTCGTTGAGTCTTTCAGCAGGTAGTGCTTTGGCTTTGTTTCATTCTGTGCAATATTTCAGCAACTGGCAATATAGTGTCTAAAATCTAAGTTACTCAACATGAACTAGTTTATTGAGTGGCACATTTGTGGGTGTTTGTGAATATTTTCTTTTTTTTCTTTTTTTTTTTGGTTTTGTGGAACAGAGCATCTGATGTAGACTGTATTTCTGGTGTATACATGGTCCAATATTTGTTGGTGTATTCAGTTCTTTTCTTCAGATACTGATGTTTTCATATTGTACATTTAAATGGTAAACATAGACAGAATCTGGCTTGTTATGAAAGGCACAGGCGTAATGTCTTTCTGTCAAATGTTTACAGTTTAAAATTAATGAATGACTCACACCTGGGAATCGAGATTTCATCAAATTTCACTTAAAGAGGCAACATCTATTAGCACCTCACACTTTAGTAGCAGGCGTTTTAAACAAACAACGTGCTCCATCAAACAAGTTAATGCTTTCACAGATCATACATTCAGTTTTACAGCGAATATTGCCACAACCTCTTTCGAGAGAGACGGCAGAACAGTTTATCGAGCACCTCTCAACCACAAACACAGGTAAACAAAAACACAATGGCACTCCAACCAAAAGGGCCTTGTGTACGGCTGACCCTCTCTTGGTCCTCGCTGTAGCACGTTCCGTTTAAAATGAGCCATGAAAGCGGCAAACAATGGTAAATTAGGCACAAATGGATGTGGATTGTAGGATCTGGGTTTAGTTTAATAATTGAGTATTTCACTCAATTTCTATGCAGGTGGTATAGTTTTAAAATGAGCAGTCTTAAACTTGTGGTCCTTATTTTACAGTGAACTTAAGATGAGCATGTGAAACAAGATTCCCAACTTTAAAACTTGGAATCTAGATTAATGCCACTGCAAGGAAAATGCAGCATCCTCTTGACAACATCACCAATAATCCTGATTGAATAGTGATGATGACTGTCATAAAGGCTACGGTTGTCTGATCAAGTTACTGCGTTCCAGCTAACGACGACAACTGCGGGGAAAAAAAGAATTGACGATAGCTAATTAGCAAATCCATAATGTTTCCCTCCTTTTAAGCATCTCCCTTGAGGGTGTTTTGAATCATTATGCAAATGATGTTGTCAAATGTCAATTAGTGCAGGAAGAAACTCTCATGATTTATTATTTTCAAGAGTACTTTTGCAGAGGGAAACTTCTCCCACTAGTCATCAAAGGAAATGAAAGATGAGATATATGTGTGGGAAGAGCGCACACGAGTCTCTCTCACCCACTGCGCGGAGCGAAAACCTTCATTTGCAGGCAAGGGACAAGGGAACGCTTAAGTGGTCCACTCTGGGACCACACCAAACAGACCTTTGACATGCGCCGTCGTTTCAACCGGCGAGGGTTTTAACACAAGGACTCTACACTTGGACGCATTTTCGGCTTTTTTAATGCACCGCAGATGTTGTAATTAATGTCACAGACAAAAGATACTTTTTTTGACGCGCCATAATTACGAACAAGGACATAAACACATCAGGAGAGCTTGTTTGACAGTTGAAGGATCCTCTTCGTTTTTCGTGTTTTGTTCCCTAGCGTGTTTCGTTGGCATGACGAGAGTTTCGCTTCCAAAACTATTCACAGTCCCGGGTGAAGGGCATTTCTTAGCAGCAGTGCAATTACCCAATAAATCAGCCAATAAAAGACAATGTCACTTGTCAATTAGGTTTTATAATTGAATAATTATTGGACAAAGAGTCAAGGTAGGGTGATTAAGGCTGTGGTTCTCCAAATGTCACAAAGCAATTGAAATGAATTACACAACTCTAAAACGACTCCTGCGATTAGCTCGGAAAAACGCCTTGCTACGTTTGCTTTGTTTAGCAAAGCCTTCCTCCTCGTTCTCTCTCTCTCTCTCTCTCTGCTTGTTCTCAAGGCTCTGGCTTCTGCAAAGTGGAGTTTAAAGGTTTCATTGTAATGACTGCATACCTTAATTAAACGAAGACACAAGTCTGTGCCTAATAAACAGAGTTACATGCTATGTTATTGTTGAGGGAAAACTCTTAATTTTGTAATGCACCTGCAACCGTTTTTGTGCTGTGCTTCACATGTTGTAACAACATCTGGGCTTGATCTACTGTAAAATGTATGTTATAGATCGCGCTAATTGAGGGGTGCTTGGAGATTATCTGCAAAAAAAGTATCAGGCTTCTTTTTCAAAACCCAATTAGGGATCACATCAGGGTTGTTAGGTGAATTATTTATTCATTATCCAGAGGTACATTTAATGGGCCAAACTCATTTAGATGCTCATTATCAATCTTGGCAACAGATCATATTATCTGGACGTTTTGATCTTTCTGAAGCACAACCGTGTACAGAATGAAGGTGGAGCTCTGTGGAAAAAACACCAACAATGTGCCAGATCCTGCCTTTGATTAAACATTGAGGATTGGCCTCTTGCAGAGAACAGAGTCATGGACGGCTCAGCAGACTTTCCCTGGACTCCCGTCCTGTGAGTCCAATGTCTACCTCAGCTGGCGGCTTGGCTGCAGGAGCCCATCCAACAGAAAACCACTACAATTAAACTAGTAGTTTGTAATTTTAATATATATATCGTGAGTGAGAGTGAGAGGGAGAGAGTTTACACTGACTCTCTTAAAATTACATCACAGATAGCTAATCATACTCCAAACTTCAGATTTGTACAGAGGACGAAAATACACCACAAAAGGAAACTTCGAGTTGGGATTTAGAAGGGGTTTTGATTGGCAGCGTATGCTAAACATCAAGGTTGGAATTAATAAGAACATGCTGATTCATGTTTGTCATAGATCTGTTAAGTCTTGAGGGATGAGGTCCCAGCGTAAACCGTGTCCCATTTTGATAAGAAGTACAAGAACAGAATGAATATATAAGTGAGGGGTTTGGTTGCCAGACGCACGTCTTCATGGGTAATTTAGCTGTGTTTTCTTTTTATTTGCCTGATATGCATAACAAGGCGATGTAATGTCACTTTTAAAAGCTTAGCCACATGTATGTGTTAAAAGTTTTACATGAAACATAAAATGCCTAAAGTAGGAGCTCAAACTAGGATATTTCTTGGTTTCTTTTCAGAGAGTTGGCACTACCTTTAATGAAATCAGGACTAGGTTGGTCTGATTTTCCTCTGCATTAGTAGTAGTGTTCTTAATATCAAAATTGAGTTTTCAGGTAAAGAGTAAAGTCTACTAAAAGTGGATAGTCGTGTCGCGATATACCGGTGTTAATGATAATCATGATATTTAAATGTCCAAATATCATTATTGTGTTAATTAGGGGTGTCGCAATGTAATGATATTGGTGATATTTAAAAATAAATAGTACACATACGATTTTATGAAGCATAATAATCTAGCGCTAGAACCATTGTTTCATTCATACTCGACATCGGAGGGCACCCTCGCGAAGAAAGTCCATAAGCAAGTCTCATAGGAGTAATAAAAAAATTACTTTCCAGGACAAAGGCATACACAGCTGAATGATGAGAATCGATTATAACAGTATATGGTTTATACATGTTCTTCAAGCCAGGAGTTTTCATTTGGATATTGTATATTTATAGTAATAATATGTAGTTATTCTCATAAATTGTCTTACTTTGAGGCTGTGCTAAACTAAAAACGGAATAAATAAAGATTAATTTGACTGATAGCATGATTTATTTATTATTCTTATTTTAATTTTTTAAGATTTTTATAGTTATGACAATATATCAGTATATTGAGGCCACGATAGTCGTGTAGTAAAAACTCTTTAAAAAATCTTGACAGCCCTAGTCTTTATTGTATGGAAGCCCTTTTCCGCCACTAAATAAATTTTTTTAACAAAAATCATGTTTATCTGACATTGGACTTTATAACTCGCCATTACAATATATATCTATCAATTCTGAGAAAAAAAAGTCAGAATTTTGAGAAAAAACGTCAGAATTGCAAGTTTTTATCTCGCAATTCTGACTTTATTTCTCATAATTGTGTTTATATCACGGAATTCTGAGAAAGTCAGAATTGTGACTATATTTTGCAATTCTGACTTTCTCAAAATTTCATGTTTATATTTCGCAATTCTGACTTTATAACTCACAATTGCGAGTTTATATCTCACAGTTCTGAGAAAAAAAGTCAGAATCGTGAGATAAAAAGTTGCTAATTATTTATTTTTTATTTTTTTTTTTATTATTCAGGGGCAGAAACAGGATTCCATAATATTGTGATTGGCTGTCTTGGGGCGTTTTTGCATTTTACTTCCATGATTTGATGCATTTGCAAGTAAAATTGGGCACTTAACATAAAGTTTGATTTCATCTGTCAGGAATCGATTGGATCACCAAATGTCACCATTTTCAGTCCGTTGTGGAGGATTGGCATCAGCTGGAAAAGAAGTCTTTAAAGAGGTACTGTAAAAGTTTTGATTGTGATGGTGATTACATGCTTTCAGTTTTAAAACCAGAAAAGAAAACACTATAAAGTTGACTTATGTACTCTATTTGAAGTCTTCAGAGGCAATTTGATAGCTTTGTGTAATGATTACACTAAAATAACTTGTTTTTACATCAGCTGAAGCTCTCAAATCAAGTATGATGACTTGTGGTGAAATGCAGTGATTTTTGTTGTACCTTAGAAGTTTAATTGTCAAACAGGTGGAAAAGGAGATGGAGAATACCAACTCTAACCTATCCAATTAGCCCGAACTAGATCTTTATTACTGTACGTCTTTCATTCGACTGAAATGCTTTTCAAGATAGCTTTTAATGAGAGCTCCTCTCTTCCTCCTCTCCATCCGGTATGTGCCGTTAGTGAGCTCTATCAAGTGGTATAAATCTTTAATTTTCGAGATCAGCATTAATGGCCGAAACAGTCTAAGATCTCGGCTCGGCTTCTGCCTTTCATCCTCTCCGCTGGTGGAATTCCGGAGGGGGCTGCGCTCAATCGTTTGCTCCCCTAAGTACACAAAATTAGCTGCTTATCTGTTGATCTCCGTACATGATCCCTATGAAATCCTTTCTGTGTGTCCAAGGCTACAGCCTTCACAAGAGCCTATAGGAACCTCCTCGGTCTCTGTTTCGCTTGTGCTCGTCCTCACTCTCTTTCGCTTCCCTGGCCCACAGAGGGGAAACTAAGCCTAATTAAATTGCTCTCAAAGACAATGAGGACCAGGCTTCCACCTCTTACGCCTCCCCTGTCACTTCCAGGGGCTTCAGGCAGACCTTAAGCCCCAGTCTTTTACCAAGCTGCTTGGAGGGATTTCACAAAAATTGAATTGTCATTCACATCCGTTAGCCTCGGTCGCAATGCAGACCGATGCCAGAAACTGGGCGAGCGGAATATGTTAGGGAAAGTTAGAGGCTCCCGAGTAGATTACGACTAAGTTGAGTTGTTTGCTACGCCTTTGAGGTCCAGTTCAATACGGTGCCAGATCTTTCAGAGCCGCAACCCCACATCTGCTCGTCCGCAAATGCTCTCCTTAATCTCGTCGCGTTTGGCCACGTTAATGAGCGCCGGCTGTGGAATTAGGCTCGCCTCTGCCCATTAATGCCGTCTGCGAGAGCCCGAGAGTGACTGTAGCCCTCGTTAGCGCTGCCTGCTCGCTATTGATTGTACCGGGCCACTAGGGGCTCCCTACCTGCAGTTGACTTTGTACTTCTCCAGGAGTTGTAAGGGGCTGCCGAACAACAGGGACCACGCACATCTCAAACAAGGTCTATGAAAAGCCTATCAATTAGGCTTTGAAGGTCAAGCAAACTCTCTCTGTGCCTCCTTCTGCAGTTCTGTCTTTTTCTTTCTAGCTCTCTCTCTTGCTCTCCCCTGGCTGGACTTGCTCATCTCGAGTTGGCACTATCTCCAATGCTCTCTCACTTGCATCGCTCTCTCCAAAATACATCTGAAGACTCCATTCAATTAAATATCTCTCGGCTCCAGCTGCTCCCTAAGTGAAAGGTCAAGCAAGTCCAGGAGGCTAAAAGAGAAAGGCTTGGCTTCTTCAGAAAGCTCCCCTCCCTCATCCCCTCCACCTCCCAACAAAGCCTCCCCCAAGCCTGGGCTCTCTCTTAATGATCCCCACTGGTCAATCCCTAACTAGCGATGACAGTTCCCCCCAGAAGCACCACTGCGGATGGGAGCCGATCGATCAGTTGGAGCGAAAAAAATACACATAATGATAACCCGCAGACATAATGTCAAGCCCTTGTGCCGTCCCAATTGGTTGACATTCAGGTGGATAGAGGGGAGGGCCAAGTGCCGAGACATCAAAAGAGAGGTGCAGTGGTGCGCTCCTTCACGCCAAGTGAGGTCTGTTAACCCCTCTCTCGCGTGACCTCTAATTACCCGATATGTGGCCTGAGGGAGTGTAAATGCGATGGTCGTCAACTCGGAGTGACCCGCATCCCATCGCCGTCAAAACAAATACCGGTAATTGCGGCTCATTACTAGAGTGGTAATCCAGCTATACGGGTCTTGTAACAGAAAGGAGTTTGTCCTTTTGTGAAATGTTAAACATCTAGCGGTTCTCGAACTTTTCAGGCCTTTGAGTAAATGAGATGATACCAGTACCAGCAAGTCAAAACAGTGTTCCCCAGGGGTTAAAGGGAGAGTTCACCAAAAAATGAAAATTCTGTCATTAATAACTCGCCTTCATGTTATTCCAAACCCATAAGACCTTTGTTCAACTTCGGAACACAAATTAAGATATTTTTTATCAAATCCAAGAGCTTTCTGAGCGTGCATAAAGAGCAACACAACAGACATGTTCAAGGCCCAGAAAGGTAGTAAGTGCACTGCAAAAAAAAAAAAAAGTCCATGTAACATCAGTGGTTCAACTGTAATTTTGTGAAGCTACAAGAATATTTATTTCTTGGATTTTATCAAAAATATCTTACTGGTTGGTGGCGATAGCCTTCTAGGCAGCGCGCAGTCATACAGCGCCGTTGCACCACGGGCGTCCTGAGTTCGAATCCCAACTCGAGGACCTTTTCTGATCCCGCCCCCTCTCTCTCCCACTTCAGTTCCTGTCAGCTATTATCTGTCCTGTCGTCATAAAGGCGAAAATGCCAAAAATAAATCTTAAATAAATAAATAAAAAATCGTACAGGTTTGGGGTTAATAGATTTTGGATTCAAAAGTGCTGAAACAAATCAGGAAAAACAATGAATGAGATGGAGGTGAAACCTTATTTTTAGCGCTGGACAACGATTAATCGCATCCAAAATAAAGTTAATCGTTGTCCAGCGCTAAAAATAAGGTTTCACCTCCATCTCATTCATTGTTTTTCCTGATTTGTTTCAGCACTTTTGAATCCAAAGCTGAATTGATGTTAATACTGTAAGTGCACATCTTCACGTTTACCTCAGAGGGTAAGACTACCTTTTCACACTCAAACTTGAAAAACAAATGGCTCCGGTGGGACCAGGCACCCGTACGGGTTCGTCTTACCGTGCGATGCTTTGGCAATCTATTTCCCCCTTTAATTGCGAGCAGACAAGTGGAACCATACATCTGCTCTATGCCGCTCGACCCAATACATAAGCGCCATTGATCAGTCTGGCTTAAAAAGTGGTGCCACTTTCCAATCCCTCAGTGAAAGCAGGAGAGGCACTATCAGAGGAGTTGATATGATACACCAACTCCTGCCTGCCACCCCCTCTCCATTTCAGATTAAATTCAGGGTGTCTCATTTTGGATGGGCGGCGGACAGACGGCCTGACTCCAGCGCTAGATGAGAAAGTGTTGGGCTGGCCTCAAGTCTCATCAATAGCCACTATGGCAGCCAAGCCGCTGTAACACAGGACGCCTGTCGCTTGTATGCTGATTAGAACAGAGCAGAGGGATTGAGAGCGGCAAGGAGACTCTTGATCAGTACCTGTCTCTGTCTCTCTTTTGCTGTCTGTCTCTCTAAATGCTAGGACAGACTGGTGGGGGATCGTATTTCCCATACTATCAATACTATCTTACCTCGGTCCCTGCATTCTCCTGGTTTCATAACCTTGTGGTACACAGCGTCCCCTTAATTAACACCATCGTCTCTGGACGAATCAAAGTGGACGTTTTATAATGCCATTGATTTAAAAGCATTGGTCACCCAATAAATTTATTAATCTCAATGTCATTATAGTTATGTAAAACCAAATGTTTTTTTTTTATAATTATATATTTTTATACATTATTTCTTTATAGACAAAAAATCTAATGTTAACAAACACAAATTGTGATTTTAATAATGCATTAGTGCATGCTGAAATTAATGTTAACTAAGATTAATAAATGCTGTAGAAGTATTCATTAACTAATCTAGCTAACTAATGTTAACTAATGAACCTTATTGTAAAGTTTTACCATTTTATTATATATAATATATATAAAGAAGTATGTTCAAACAGCTTGACCACCACTTGCAAAATAATAATAGTATTTATAAAATTAATATAATATAAAATATATAATAAAAAAAGATTTTAAAAATATAATAATAAAATTATTATTATTTTATTATTATTATTTATTTTTTGGAAGCAATTTAACTGTGGTTATTATTATATTCCATATTATCATGTTGTTGTTGTTGTTGTTGTTATTATTATTATTATTATTATTATTATTATTATTATTATTATTATTATTGTTATTATTATTATTTAATCTGTTTATTTATTTATTTATTTATTTGGAAATTGGCAGCAATTTGCCAGTATTATTTCCATATCATCTTGTATTATTATTATTATTATTATTATTTTATGTCTTCATTCATTCATTTTTACATATATATATATATATATATATATATATATATATATATATATATTAGTAGTAGTATTTTATGTCTTTTATTTAGTTGTTTATTTGAAAATTGGCAGCAGTAAGGTATTATTATATTCCATATTATTATTATTAGTAGTATGTATGTATGTATGTATGTATGTATTTATTTATTTGGAAATTGGCAGCAATTTGACTAAGTATTATTATATTCCATATTATCTTTTATTATTTTTATTTATTACTTTTATTATTATTATTATTATTATTATTATTATTATTAGCACTGTTGTCTCTGGACTACTGAAAGTGCCCATTTTTAATGACATTTATTTAAAGGAATTGTTCACCGCAAAATGTAAATTTAGCGATCATTTTTTTTTCACCACGGTGTTGTTTCAAACACAATTTCAAACACAAACACAAAGATATTTTAAAGACATCCTGTCCTTATGAAAGTCAAGGGACCCCAAACTTTCAAAAAGAACATGAAGTTGCATATATACACTAACATAAACCTCAAATATCAAATGGCATTATGTCTTTTTGTGAGGATTTAATAAAAATCATGCCGGTTTGCAAAGACATGAAGGTGTTTAAATGATACCAGAATTTTTATTTTTGAGAGAAATTGCAGTTTTTTTCTATTAATTGTGTCCCTTATAAATGTATTTGCCTCAAACCTGAAGTTGTAGGACTTCAGAAACTGCTTGGAATATTAGTTTTGCTCACTAGAAAACCAGTTCTGACTCTCTTCCAGCGATGTGACAGATTTGTTGTCAGTAGCATTTACCACCTTAGGCAAGCGTCAGCCAACATATTAAAGTTAAAAGTATTGAAGTATAGGGGCTCGTGTATTTTTCTAAATTCATCTTGTGCGGCAAAATAAATAGAGGAGGACAAGTTAAGGCCGTCGGATATTAAGTACATAAAGATTGCGATATTCAGCTTGTATCAGTTACGGTAAACTGGAAAAGTGCTGTGTAAGTTATGACAAAAATCGGATTCCTCAATCAATCTTCTTTGTCCCCCATCGATCCGAGGGTCATACTTTCCCTTGTGTCAAAAACAAAACAAATGTTGCAGTGCTCTATGATTTCTCATTAAGTCCATGTCTCCAATGGTCTCCAGTGGGCTGCAGACACTCCCACAAATCAATAGCTCGGGGTCTCTATGAATTGCTATTGTGATGATGAGGAATTGATCTCTCCTCTTATGGGAATGTTTTATGTGACAGAGAGACCGCTCACATATTCAAATATCACAAGCAGCGCATGATTTCAGTAAACACAGAATGAATCTATTACCGGATTTGAATTTCCCATGTCCTGTGGAGAAAACGAAACGCTATACTATTGTATAAGTGTATCAGTTCCGCTACTGTTACCGAAGCAATCGAAACTCATTGAACACTTAGTATTACATTCACGTTCAAGCATATGGTGAATCGTTTCAGAACAACCCAACTTTGTAAAGTTCAAACCAGCTGTAGTTTTACAAATCTGCAGCAAACTTCCGCCATCCATCAAAACTAGGAAACCAAAGTGGCGCTTTTCCAGGATTTCTACAGGTGCCGCACTCAAAGTCAGCCATTTCCTTTGGCTCGACACTCTTCGCTTGATTTCTGCAAAAGTCCCCGCTTGCTCCCTTTGATTGAACTCAATGGGATTACAACAGAGTTAATCGCTTCTGGGTTTGTCCACTTATTACCATGTGAACTCCCCCTCGGCGCCCCATTGTTTTCCGCCCTTCCATAAAGATTACCTTGAGCGCGGTTTGGAATTGCTCTATTGTCTCCGTCAGAGTGTGGGAGCTTAATGAAAGCCGAGTGGCAGACTTCACAATGGAGACGGCTGCCGTGGCGAGAGGTGGCCGCGTGCTCATTAATGAAAGCGCCGCGACTGCCTTTAAAAATAGAATTGCTGCTTGGCCTCAGATTGAGCTATTAGGGACTTGTGATTGTATGTAAAGCCCCCCCAATCCGCAAATGTACCTTCAAACACTTACCAGCTGGAAACACAGAAAACTGCACCACAGGCCACCTGCAAGGTAACCCAGATGAGGGAGCCAGACTTTGAGTTTGTGTCTGTTTTACAGTAGCTGAGTAGCTAATGGCTTCTATTATACTGTGAAATTAGAATGATTTAGCATTAGAAATAATCACACAGTTGCTACTTGTCTGCATAAAAGACATTTTTCAAGTTATAATTTTGTTTTTGCCTCAGATATGTCTGCATGTTTATAAAAAAGGGTATCCAAGCAATTAATATTTATTAATAGCACTTTTTAACTTTTAAAAGTTAACTTAATATTGCATTTTGTGTATGTGTATGTGTGTGTGTGTGTGTGTGTATAGCAGTTCTTTCTGGTCCTCGCATCTGATTGGTTGAGAGTCTTTTCCAGCGGTGCAATATTCTAGTGATAAGTCACTCTGCTTGCAGTATTTTTTACAGCAAGCATCATTACGGTCGCCCAAATCCACTATAATTTAATAAATAATGCTGTTTTTGTTTAGACTTCAAATATGCAATTTGTTAATAAAGATAACGTCTGTTTGAAAATTTGCACTGTAGTTTTCGGAGTTGTGAGTTCCAGGTCGTCAGCGGCCTTTTTATGAGAAGACAGAAAATTAAAATGTATTTATTTATGTATGTTTGTTTGTTTGTTTGTTTGTTTGTTTGTTTAAAGGAACAAATGTCTATTCATTCATATATAATTTTTTTTTTTTATATTATTTAAAAAAATTATGTCATTAAAATTTAATTTGGTGGCTTAATGCGAGTTTATATATATATATATATATATATATATATATATATATGTTTATTTTTTTATATCTGATAACTCTTAAAATAATAATAAAAAAATGAAATACATTAAAAAAAATAATAAAATAAATTTTTTTGTATTACTTTTCTCCTTTATTTATTTTCTGTATTTATTTTTAGTTTATTTCACCTCTTTATGAGTAGACAGAAAATGGAATTTATTTATTTGTTTGTTTGTTTAAATGAACAAATGTATATTCATTAATATATAATTTTCTGTATTATTTTTCAAAATGATATCGTTACCATTCAATTTGGTGGCTTAATGCGAGTAATAATTTTGAAAAATCTGATAACTTTTAATAGAGTCATGTATGGAGGCCCAAGCCTGCATAAAATGAAATGAAATAAAATAAAATAAAATAAGTATTACTTTTCTCCTTTATTTATTATTACTATGTTTATTTTATATTTTATTTCACCTATCTATGAGTAGACAGAAAATTATACTTTATGAGTTTTTGTGTCACGGAATGTAGTTGTAACAGTTTTTTTTAGGCGAGAATGTAGAATGAGAAAATTTGTGAGCTCCAGGTCGTCAGCGCTCATCAACCTGCCGATAGCAGCCTTTCCTGGGCCACATCTTCTGGAATTTGCCACTGGCTCTGATATATAGTATTTAATAGTATTTAGTATTGGGAAATGGAGTGTGTGTTCATTACTTTGTGTGTAGCATTATTTAGTGGCATTATTCTGCCATTAGATAGCTAAGAGAGTTTTTGTGAGTGAGTCAGCAGCGAGGACTTTTATATTGAAAGAGACTGAAACAGGGTTGTAAACAAGATAAGTTATTTTTACTTTCAACAAGCTTGTAAGACGCTCTCAACAAATGCACTGAGCAGTCCTGTCATCGGAAATCACCCTTAACAGATGAAAAGATATGACAAAGATATCGCTGTCCTCAGCGGACATTCAATCTAATGTTTTATTGTGAATATGAGACTGAGCTGAAGAATGAATGCTGTATCTGATGCAGGTAATCGCACTCGCTCAGTCCATCTCTCTCTCATAATACAGTGAGCTTTTAATACAGTAATACAATAAGCTTTCAATGAAGGAACTCAACGTTCCTTCGTTACTAGTTCTAAAGTGACGTTTTCGTTTCAGAGGCTTGGGCTCGGCTGTTCAACTGTCAAACATAGATTTGAATCCATGGCGGGAGGAAGTAGTTTGCACAAAAGAGGGTTTTTAAAGACACTCCATTGTTGTATAAATGCAATATCACACTTGTTTTTTTTTTAGGTTTTAGGTTTAGGTTAACTTTATACGTTTCCCGTGGGAGAAACTTGGCTTGGACAGAGGGTGTGCTGCACAAAAAAAGACATAACAGTGAAGCAGCTGGGACTGGCTTACTAAGAGGTATGTGTCCTCCAAAAATGAAAGGTCAGTCAGTTTAAGTGCGGCATAATGAGACATTCCAACATGCAACTTCTGAAAAGGTGTTCATTAACTAGAGTGTTTTTAATGCAGTCCCTTGAGTAAGCCCATGTAGTGAAAAGGTCTTTGTTTATTGATGATGTGTTATTTTCACCATCATAATGAAAGCATACTTGTGAAGAGAAGACCTTTAAAATAAGAATATTTTAAATTCTTTTAAAGCTAATTGTAATAACAATAAGGTTGAGTTGAAATCTGGCCATTAAAATCATGGAGACACTAGAGTTCAGCGGCCGACAGAGTATGTGCAGCATAATATGACTATTTCCTGTACCTGTCAGTTTTTTTATTTCATTAATAATATATATTTGTATATTATTTTGAGATATGATATTATTATGAATTGATCTGGTGGCTTAATGCAAGTAATAATTCACAAATCTGATAATTTTTCTTATTTATGAAACGTCACGGAAAATGTGGCCATCATTTAACAGAGTCATGTATGGAGGCCCTGCAGAAAAAAAAAAAAATAAAATAAAATAAAAACATATAAAACAAATTAACATATAAAAAACCTGCAGATAATAAAATAAAATAAAATAAAATAAAATAAAATAAAGTAAAATAAAATAAAATGAAATATTAAATTACAATTCAAATTTACTAAAACATTTAATTAAATTACATTTTCATTTAACTTAATTCATTATTATATTACTTTTCTGCTTTTTAAAAAAATATTTTCTGTATTTATTTTTATTCTTTTTCACCTCTTCACCTCAAAATTGATTGTATTTATTTATTTGTTTGTTTTAGGGTACAAATGTCTCTTCATCAATTATAATTTTTATATTATTTATAAAATTATAAAATTCATTCAATTTGGTGGTTTAATGGGAGTAATAATTTAAAAAATCTGATAACTCTTAACAGAGTCATGTCCGGAGGCCCAAACCTACAGGAAATAAAATAAAATAAAATACAATAAAACATAAAGTAATTTCATTGTACTTAATTCATTTTTGTATTACTTTTCAGCTGTATTTATTATTTTCTCTATTTTGTTGTTTCAATTTTATTATATGTCTTTGAGTGAATGGAAAAAAATAATTAATTTATTTGTTTGTTTTTGTTTTGTTTTAAGGAACAAATGTATATTCATTAATTATATAATTTTTGAAAATATTTTTCAAATTATATCATTATCATTCAGTTTGGTGACTTAATGCGAGTAATAATTCATGATAGGAAAATAAATAAAGCAATACTTTTCCCATTTATTTATTATTTTCTGTATTTATTTTTTTTTATTTATTTCAGCCTATTATGAGTAGACTAGAGTCTAAAATTGGCACCAAACATCAAATGCAAGCAAAATCTGACTTTAGCAAGTGGTATCTTTTGAAATCTGGACAGATATTACACAAATACAAATTTTAATGCATAGAAGTAGCATATACTGTATGTACTTACCCATTAACTGTGAGTGTGGGAAACAGTGTATCTGACTTGATTGGTAATTCTAGTGCTGTACAGCTGAAGTAAAAAAGGCAACTCCGCCTATGCTTAGATCTATAAATGATAGCCAGTGCCATAAACATTCTGTGCAGGAACTACTGAGAAGGTCAGGCTGTTGTTCAGAGTAATTAACCATCTAACAGTCCTTCAACAGAAACTGTCATCTGGGCTTTACGTTAAATTCACTCTAGGTGGAGGAAAGCAGCTGTGATTCAGTCCCGCGCTCCTAGCCAACCTCTCCTATACGTTGAGTGCCGAGAAAAGGTCAGGTTTACTTCTTGCCCAAACCTTTAGTGGTCTTTCTGTTTTGCCACCAGGAAGGGCGTTTGGTGAGGGACTGTCAAAAAACGTTCGGGTCTTTGCCGAGAGAAAGGTGTGCAACCTTTAGTGTCCCTCGACTGAAGAGAGCAGCCCGCCGCACCCAAACATCACCTTAAAGGCCATATATTCTGTTTACTCCCCTGTATCCTTTAGTTCTATCTCCTAGGGTTTAAAGAGCAGTTCTCTGACTTGAATATCTATCACCTCATTGAACTGGGAACTGTGTCGGGCTACAAAGCTACATGCCAAAGGATAGTTTGAGGGGATACTAAATCAAAAACTTAATGAATCATCAAGCGAGTTAGACAAGCTGAGTTTTGGCCTGCTCCTAAAAGCGAACACGAACTTCACGAACAAGTGGTGTGGTTATTCTTTTAATATTTTTGTGTATTTGTGTAATAAATGTCAGTGTCAATCGCTGAATTAAGCTTAATATAAAAATCAATACAAACTTGAGATTTTATTTATGTACTCTATTTTTATGGTTTTTAGATAATTTGGTAACAATTTACAATAAGGTTTCATTAGTTAATTTATTAACTAACATGACAATGAACATTTACTGTCACAAACCTGGTCGGTGTCCCGTTGTCTACTCACCACCAGATGTCACTCTCGCTCCACCCACTCACTCTGACTGTCACTTTGCATCTTGGACTGCATCTCCCATCCTCCACCGCTCTGATTGCGTCAGCCCCCGTGACCAATCAGGCATCCTATAAAACCCCGGTCCTCCTCAGTTGCACTTGCTGGTTTGTTGTTGTATTGTATCGTGTTATTATTCCTGTTCTCCTAGTGTGTTCCAAGTTCCTGGTTTTTTTGATCTCCTGCCTGGTTTATCGTTTACGACTCATCACCGCCTGCCTTTGTATTATCGCTCTCGTTCATTGGATTACTCTTTTCGTCTTGCCTGTGTTATGCCCGTCTGCTCCTGTCCTGACCCTGCCTGTATGACCATGTCTTTGTCTCGCCCAATAAAAAAGCTTGCATATGGATCCGCTCGCCTCTCGTCTCGTTCTCTCCGTAACAGAACAAACCAGCCCAACAGGATCCAGCAGCTTTTCCCTCGGACATTCAGGTATGGACTTTGGACTATTGTGTGTGGGCGCGTCGCTTACTGTGGGGGTCGCGGAGGAGGAACGCGACAACGCGGTAATGGCGGCCGCGCACCCCGCTCATATAATGACGGCCGCGCCGGAGCGCGACGCCACAGATCCGCTGGCCGCTTGGCTCACTCGGGGAAATGCGGCCACGCTGGAGCGCGCCCGAGCCATGACGACGGCAATGGATCGCATTGCTCAAATGGCGGCGAACGTAATGGATAGCATCGCTCTAATGGCGGCGACAGCTGTGCCCGTTCACAAAATGGCGGCCGCGTCGGAGCGCGTCCACACAATGGCGGCAACGGCGGAGCCCGTTCACAAGATGGCGGCGATCACAGAGCTCCGTCACGTCACAGCTGCCATACAAGAGCCGTTTAAAGGTACAGTTACATTCCCTGAGTCAAGTCAAGTTGCAACTGTGTTTCCTGAGTCAAGCCATGTAGTTCCTGAGTCAAGCCATGTAGTTCCTGAGTCAAGCCATGTAGTTCCTGAGTCAAGCCATGTTGTTCCTGTGTCAAGCCATGTTGTTCCTGTGTCAAACCAAGCTGGAGCTGTGTTTCCTGTCTCAAGCCAAGTTGCAGAGCCACCGCACAAGATGGCCGCCACGCCAGAGCCACCGCACAAGATGGCCGCCTCGCCAGAGCCACCGCACAAGATGGCCGCCACGTCAGAGCCGGCTAAAGCCCCGTCAGCCAAGCCACAGCCTGCTCAGGCCGTCTCAGTCAAGCCACAGCCTGGTCACGTCATGTTTTCTGCTCCTGAGTTGGCACCCATCATGGCCGGTCTTCCCGAAGCGGTTTCAGACTCAAGTCACGCCCCGCCTGACGGCCCAGACTCAAGTCACGCCCCGTCTGGTCCCAAGTCTGCTCCAGAGATCACGTCTGACCTCAAGTCTGCTCCAGAGGTCTCGTCCGGTCTCAAGTCTGCGCCAGAGGTCCCGCCTGATCTCAAGCCTGCTCCTGAGCTCCTGTCTGATCTCAAGCCTGCTCCAGAGCTCCCGTCTGACCAGGAGACAGACCCAGAGGCCTCACCAGTCGGAGAAGCCGCGCCAATGCCTCCTGAGGTGTCAGCTTCGGCTGTGGATCCTCCCATGGAGGCGGCGTCCCTCTACAGACTCTCTGCTTCTCCCCTATTCTGTCTACCTCCTCTGTCCCTGCTCTCCCCAGGTCCCAGACCATGACGCCGGTTCCTGTTCCGCCCCGGAGGGCTGCGTCGCCTCCTGTTCCGCCCTGGAGGGTCGTTCCGCCTCGGAGGGCTTCTGCGCCTCCTGTTCTACCCTGGAGGGCGCCTGCGCCTCACGCTCTGCCTCCGGCTCCGCCCTGGAGGGCTCCTGCTCTGCTTCCGGCTCCACCCTGGAGGGTACCTGCTCTGTCGGTCCTGCCTCAATCTCTGGGCTTCCCTCATGGACCTGGTCCTCCAGCCCTCGCCCTGTCTCCCTCCCATCCCACCGCTTCCCTGGACTGTTGTTTCTTTCGAGCGGCTGGAAGCCGCTCCTTGGGGGGGGGCTATGTCACAAACCTGGTCGGTGTCCCGTTGTCTACTCACCACCAGATGTCACTCTCGCTCCACCCACTCACTCTGACTGTCACTTTGCATCTTGGACTGCATCTCCCATCCTCCACCGCTCTGATTGCGGCAGCCCCCGTGACCAATCAGGCATCCTATAAAACCCCGGTCCTCCTCAGTTGCACTTCCTGGTTTGTTGTTGTATTGTATCGTGTTATTATTCCTGTTCTCCTAGTGTGTTCCAAGTTCCTGGTTTTTTTTTTTATCTCCTGCCTGGTTTATCGTTTACGACTCATCACCGCCTGCCTTTGTATTATCGCTCTCGTTCATTGGATTACTCTTTTCGTCTTGCCCGTGTTATGCCCGTCTGCTCCTGTCCTGACCCTGCCTGTATGACCATGTCTTTGTCTCGCCCAATAAAAAAGCTTGCATATGGATCCGCTCGCCTCTCGTCTCGTTCTCTCCGTAACATTTACATTCATTACAGTATTTATTGATCTGTTTTAATATTAGTTAATGAAAATACAATAGTTCATTGTTAGTTCACAGTGTTTTAATGTTAACAAGCAAAACGTTTAATAATGTGATATTAATAATTGTAATAATGCATTAGTAAATTTTGAAATTTACAGTAATTGATTAATAACTGCTGTAGAAGTGTTGTTCATTCTTAGATCATAACTAAAGTAGTTAACTAATGTTAACTAATGAACCTTATTGTAAAGTGTTACCGATATTTTAATGTAGATTTGTATTTTTATTTATTTATTTTTATTTGTAACTTCTGAATTAAATGTGTCAGTCTTTTTTTTTGTCTGTTCATTTTTAATGATTCTTAAATATTTTATTGGACTATAATCAAAATGAATAAATATTGATTATTTAAATATTAAATTAAAAGTAGTTATTCTGTTATAAAATATATATTTTAAAAAAACAAATTAATATTAACTTGAAGCATTACTATAAAATATTAAGAGTAAAAATATTACTGTAAAATTTTAATTCAACAAAAGTTTTTTTTTTTTTATTCTTTTTCCTACTAGTTTTACGTATAAGTTTTTGGTAAATAAATGTGTGGTAAGACAAAACGTGTAATCAATATACAATATTTTTTTTGTATTAGTTACTTCTCAAGTAAAAAAAACAACAACAATTATTCTGTTATTTATATATATATATATATATATATATACACACACATGTATGTGTGTGTGTGTGTGTGTGTGTGTGTGTGTGTGTGTGTGTTAATTCGACTCTTTAAAGACATTCAGCAATCTATGTTGAAACACAGTTTTTCATGACGCCTTGATATCTTTTGGAAATGTCCAGTGATAATGAATATTGTGAATTGGTGCGGCCTAACTGACAGATCAATGAAATGTCACAGAGTCAGAAATGGTGAGATGACACTTCCCGATACATAATGTTTCAGAGCCGCCAGAGTAGTAATAATCATCTAAATCCTGTTGCTTACCATGACATTTGCGGTTAGCGGTAAGCAACCAAGCATACATCGGCTGGGCCTTGTAATTAGAAGTATTTTGCACGATTGAATCGATCTTCAGATATGTGGAATATCCACAAGGTATTAATTACCGCTCCACTCCATCAGCTGGTGCCGTATCGCCAAAACTCACTCAAGTGGGACACGTTTAAAGCGATAGCCTCTTTGCCATAAAACATGAATGAATATCCGGGGTGGCCTCAGCTTCGAACAATACCCCGAGCCAATGCCTTCGGCGAAACGTTTCTACGGTTCATTTCTGTACAACAACCCTCCAGCCAAGAGCCGTTCTCTTTTCAAGTGTGCAACACAAAGTGGAAATGTTGAATACAGAAAGGAAGGAGGACTGCACAACCACAGATATGAGAATCAAAGACATGTTGGCATCAGGGGAAGGGAATACACTCACCTTAATCAAGACAAGTAACCATATTTTATTTATCAGCTATTTATTATTGAGTATATATCAGCCATTAAAAATTTACAGAGTATTGCCTACTTCTTTCTTCGCCCTAAGTTAGGTCTCAGTGCACAATACCTACAGGGTATTCTCGTATTCTTTTTTTTCTTTTCGCAAGTATCACTGCTAACATTAACTCAAAACTTTTCTAAACTACCTCAGGAGTTTATCTTTCATAATTCTAACATAAGTCCTTCAAGATTAAAAGCGGGCCGTCAAACACCAGTGGCAGTTCTGGGTCACTTGCTGTCCTATGCCAAATAAAACATGACCAAAGAGAAATTTCTTAGTTTTCAAGTCTCGTAGTGCAAGAGTGCAATGGGGACTAGGATTTAAATCCCTTATTTAAAAAAAAAAAATGCAATATTTAAAATAACCAACTCTTAGATTTTATTTTATTTTATTTTTAGCCAGTTGCATTCTAAATCCAATTTGCTGAAATAATCTAAGAGGGCTCGTGCCAGTCCTTTCAAATTAAATGTGATTTTCAGTACAATTAGCTGTTAAATTGGCAAATGAAAACTTGACAGATGGTCAAGGTCTATTCAGTACAGCCTCATGCCATTAATTTCAAATAAAGTATGTACACATTGACGACAAATCACCCAAATTAACGTTATGATTTAAGTTTGTGTGTTCTAGGTCAAGTCAATCTGCCGTTTTAAGCGCGGCCGACACTGACAGCGTGCAAAGTCGAGAAAGGCCCCCTTGAAAACTAGAGCAAATGAACAAACAGCCCGGTTGGCCAGGCGAGCTGCCTGAGAGACGTTTTAATTAAAACTGTGACATTGTATCATAAAAAGCACGAATCTAATCATGATGGAATAAATATAATGTAATTATCACTCAGGTTATAAATAGCTTTAATTTCATGCTTTGGAAAAAAAAAAGGCAGTTGAAATGGCACCCGGGTGTTTACAGAGCTCTGCGCCACCTTCAGTTAGTGCCAGGAGACAGGAGCCAGATCCAATTTCTCCTCTACAGTCTTATGTCTGTCCATTCATCCATCAAACCTTTCACACTCATTTTCTCACGCCCATCTCCAATGGAACAGCACCTCTAGGGTGTTTAAGGCTTTTCCAGACCAGACTAGGTTTCCCTGAGGGACTAAATTTGTGTATTTGTGATTTCATTTGTGATTTTAATCCCATCCAAATTAAATGTTTTCTCAAACAACACAATTATGGCACAAATGGCCCATTTTAGCTAAATGAGGCGTTCTCTGAGAAATCTAATCCTGTTTAAGAATACCGGTTTATTTTGACCTCTTTACCAACTTACCAACTGTGAGATATAAACTCAATTCTGAGAAATAAACTCTCAATTCTGAGAAATAAAGATGCAATTTTGAGAAATAAAGTCTCATAGCTGACTTTTTTTTCTCAGAATTGGGTCACACACACACTCGCATTTCTGACTTTTTTCTCAGAATTGTAAGATGTAGTCTTGCAATTCTGAGAAATAAATGCACAATTCTGAGAAATAAATTCCAAATTCTGAGAAATAAACTCAAAATTCTGAGAAATTAAGTCAGAATTGTGAGAAATAAACTCGCAATTCTGAGAAATAAACTCAAAATTCTGAGAAATAAACTCACAATTCTGAGAAATAAACTCGCAATTCTCAGAAATAAAATCAGAACTGTGAAATCTAAACTCACAATTGCATGTTATAAAGTCAGAATTGCGAGACAAATTCAAAATTCTGAGAAATAAACTAAAATTCTGAGAAATAAACTCACAATTCTGAGAAATAAACTCGCAATTCTCAGAAATAAAATCAGAACTGTGAAATCTAAACTCACAATTGCATGTTATAAAGTCAGAATTGCGAGACAAATTCAAAATTCTGAGAAATAAACTAAAAATTCTGAGAAATTAAGTCAGAATTGTGAGGTATAAACTCACAATTGCATGTTATGAAGTCAGAATTGCAAGACATAAGCTCACAATTACGAGTTATGAAGTCAAAATTACACGATATAAAGTCAGAATTGTGAGACATAAACTTGAAATTCTGAGAAAAACTCAAAATTCTGAGAAATTAAGTCAGAATTGTGAGAAAGAAACTCACAATTCTGAGAAATAAACTCAAAATTCTGAGAAAAAAATCAGAACTGTGAAATCTAAACTCACAATTGCATGTTATAAAGTCAGAATTGCAAGACATAAGCTCACAATTACGAGTTATGAAGTCAAAATTACACGATATAAAGTCAGAATTGTGAGACATAAACTTGAAATTCTGAGAAATAAACTCAAAATTCTGAGAAAAAAATCAGAACTGTGAAATCTAAACTCAATTGCATGTTATAAAGTCAGAATTGCGAGACATAAATTTGAAATTCTGAGAAATAAACTCATAATTCTGAGAAATAAACTCATAATTCTGAGAAATAAACTCAATTCTGAGAAATAAAATTAGAACTGTGAAATCTTAACTCACAATTGCATGTTATAAATTCAGAATTGCGAGACGTAAATTCGAAATTCTGAGAAATTAACTCAGAATTTTGAGAAATAAACTCAAAATTGTGAGCTATAAACTCTCAATTGTGAGTTATAAAGTCAGAATTGCAAGACATAAACTCACAATTTGGACTTTTTTCTCACATTTGCGAGTGTATATCTTGCAATTCTGACTTTATAAAATGCGATTGCAATTGAGTTATTTAGTCAGGATTGTGAGATATAAACTCATAATTCTGAGAACAATTCTGAGAATGCCCTCAAAATTGGACTTTATAACCCACAATTGCAAGTCAGAATTGCAAGAAATAAAATCCCAATTGCGAGAAAACAGTCAGAATTGCGAGATACAAACACCGAGCACCAACACTGGTTAGGTCACCCAATACCATCTGAATTGAACGTCCTGTTAATAATTGTCACCTAAATGTCATTTTAAAAACTAATAGCACCCAAACAGTGCTTAATAAATCATGCAGAGGCACCTTCTCCTCTAAATAGTGTAGACAAACTTCATCACCTTCCTTTAAACGCACGCCGAGGCAGATGGTTGAAGCCTCACACCTACATATTAGTCACATCGGGTGAGAATGTTTGTTTGGGAAGCTCAAACGAATGCCTAAGCAGGACCAAACAAGATTGTCTGCGATTCTGGCTGATTTACAGCAATCGCACGCCACCCAGACAAAACAAAAGAATAGCAGACTAACAGAGAAGTGTGAGAGGAAAGAGAACACAGGGCTTTAATGACTGGCCTGCAGAAGAAGGAGAACAGGAGGAGGAAGAATTCCTGATGAGGAGTCACTAGTGGCACAGGTGCACGGGGTGAGAATAGGAACCGCACTGCGTCTAATGATCAGGAGGGGTCCTTGAAGTGGTCCTTGGGGAACCCTACTACACATAGAAAAAGATTCATGTAATGAAAGAAGCCGTGGTAAGATTGTGGGGGAGATATAGTAACGGCCGTACGGTTAGATCTTTGTGTGAGGTTACCTGAAAGACAAGGCTTTAAAAGACGCCCATAAGTGACGCCTTAGTTGGTATGCAAATATATTTCAGGCTAGATTCCTTTTGAGACAGTGAACCTTATGGTGGAAAATTTTAAAGGTAAAATTTCCAGAGTTTGTTCAAATTCAGTTTCACACTTTGATGATCACACAAGGGAAGCTAGAAAGATAAAGTTGATATGAAAGCAAAATTTGCTTTTGTTACTTTCGTATAAGTGCACTTCTGAGGCAAATTAATTGTACTGTGTTGCATTTTAGTCCAGATATGTGCTAATGTCCCATTTCTGAAGTTGTACACTAAAAAATAAGGTTCAAAAAGGGTGTTTTTGCAGTGATGCCACAGAAGAATCATTTTTGGTTCCCCAAAGAACCTTTCAGTGAACAGTTCTTAAAAGAAGCCTTTTGAAGAACATTTTAAAAATCTAAAGAACCTTTTTCGACTATAAAGAACCTTTTCTGCATTTGAAAGGTTCCATGGATGTTCAAGGTTCTTCATGGAACCTTCGATGCCAATAAAGAACCTTTATTTTAAAGAGTGTAATTACAAATTTCTTGAGTTCAAATGGCTTGCATGTCGGAAAAAATAGAAGTCGTGTAGGATGGCAGGTTCATTCTGGCATACTTGAGTAAATCTTATTAAACCGAAATATATAGAAGATATTTAGTCAATACACAACGGATTTCATCCATTTAGTCCATGTGTCATGCGTCGTGGTACTCGTAAACGCACATCGAAGGCTGGCACGCAAGAGTAGAAATTGTTGAATAAGGTCGTTGTTTTCTTTGCAGTTAAACCACTGATGTCACATGGGCTACTACCTTTCTGGGCCTTGAACGTGTCAGTTGCTGTCTATACAAAGTCAGAAAGCTCTTGGATTTCATCAAAAATATCTTCATTTGTGTTCCAAAGACGAACGAAGGTCTTGCGGGTTTCGAACGACACAAGGGTGAGTAATTAATGCCAGAATTTTCATTTTGAGTGAGCTATTTGCTTTTGTTACTTTTGTATAAGGGCATTTCTGGGGCAAATTTATTGCACCGCACTGTATTTTGGCTCAGAAACCTGCCTTCATGTGCTTATGTCCCATTTCTGAAATCGCAATTACGATTTTGTTGGGTTCGAGTGGTTTGCATGCTGGAAAGAATAGAAGTCATGGAGGAAGGCAGGCTCATTCTGGCATATTTCTTGAGGAAATCTTATTAAACTAAAATACATAGAAGATATTTAGTCAATGCACAATGGATTTCATCCATTTAGTCCATGTGACATGCGTCGTGGTACTCAAGTGAAGGCGCTTCGAAGACTGACATGCAAGAGTAGAAATTGTTGAATGTAATCTGTATTCTTCTTTTCTTTGTGCACAAAAAAATTCTTGTAGCTTCATAAAATTACGATTGAACCACTGATGTGACATGGACTTTTTTTTAACAATGTCCTTACTACCTTTCTGGGCCTTGAATGTGTCAGTTGCATTGCTGTCTTTGCAGCTCTCAAATTTCATCAAAAATATCTTAATTTGTGTTTCGAAGACAAACAAGATGAGGGTGAGTAATTAATGTCAGAATTTTCATTTTGGGTGAACTATTCCTTTAAAGTGAAATGGGTTTAGCACCATTTCACTTTTACCGTCATGCATTCAGCTTCTGAGTTGAATTACGTTAGTACTATTATAAAGGAAGGATTGCTGAATGACCCATAAACCCAAATTAATGTCCAGAGGAAGTAAAAGGGTCATAATATTGAGCTCTTCCCTTATGTTCTTTCCTTTTAGTGAGCTAAGTGGAAGAAAGTCTTCATTATACATGTCAAAAATGTGTTAACCTTAAAGCATAAATGACCTCAGCCTATCGATAGAAGGACTTGTATCACATGTTGGGTCATGCACCATGTAGTCATAAAACAGGAGGCTGAAATGGCCATTAGAAAGCCGTTTTATTGATGAAGTCTTTCTACGGCTAACAGTTACTTGGTGAAAAAGGACGTAGTTCAGCGTCAACCTCTAAAGACTTATTTACTTTTGTTTGGCGTTCTGTCGGCTCCTCGTTTATTTGGTATTGATGCCGTCGCGTTAATTTCCCCTGCAGTGACATTCTGATAGGAGCAGAACAGATGGAAATACAGGATTGTCCCAGCAAAATTCATCATGAAAAATGCATCCGACACCTGTGTAATTTGCCTAATCATCTTTTCCTAATAAGCTCCCTCCATTAATTATGCACGACTTCCACAATGCAATCAAGATAAAAGTAAATCTGATGACTTAATACCCTTCAAAATAATTGGTTCAGCCAACCCCTCCTCCACCACCACCCTCCCCCTTTCCCATCATGCCCCATCTCTGGGACAGCTTCTCTTTTGATTCTCTCTCCGTTACCTCTCCTGGACATTAATTGGGATTAGGGATCGTAAAGCGCGTAGTCTGGAGTGTGCAGCGTGTCAGGGTATGCATGACAGGAGTTAGGCCGGCAAGATGGCTGAGGGCAGGAAGTTCACCCGCTGTGGACTAAGGGATTCAAAAACGGTTTTCCCCACTTCCTTTAACCTGCCCCCCACCTCTCGAGTCCTCCTCGTCTGCTCCGGCTCGCTGTCTCGTTGCAGTTAACAGATGCAGGTGCAGATGAACGTGCATCAGGAGGCAGCTGCGAGGGCCTGTCGGTGGGGCTTTGGAAACCTAATGAGAGTCAACCTTTGCGAACTTGCTGTCTTGCCGTGCGTCCCACCTGTCACTTTGTTACAGCCGGCGTGTGCCTTGAATTTAGCGGGCTAAATGAGCAGGAAAAGGAGCCTGTCATTGCCTCACGCTGAGGCTTAAATCTGAAGATGGGTGCCCGGGGCTGATCCTAAGCCTAAAAAACTGGAACAATACAAATAAACAATAAAGTCTTCTTAAACACAGGGTTCTAATTCACCAACCATTTGCCATTTTTGCGTTTAAAAAGTGAGGTCCAGAGGAGTGTTTTTAAAATCTGCTTCTAATATGAGTACTGCGTATTTAGAATTGCAAAAGACATCAAACATGTCCAAACATGTCTGTCTACCATACTTTTATGTAAAAAAACTGTGAAAAAGCACAGCAGTGGAATGCTAAAATGCATCCACTAGCTAACCAGTCAGTAGCTATGTTTCCATCACGCTGTTTTTATGCGCATTTTGAAATATCGAATCAGAAACGAGTGATGAAAAAAATTATAGCCAGGCTGGGAGACCAGATAAACCAGCTTAGGCTTATGCTGGTCCTTTGCTGGTTTATGCTGGTCCTTGACCAGCAACATGACCAGCTAAGGACCAGCATAAACCAGCAAAGGACTATCTTAAACCAGCATCAAAACATACCTATCAGCATATGCTGTTTTTTTTCACCAGGGCTGTTTTTTCCAGCAGCAATTCACAAATTTTTTTATATGATATTTCAATTTTGAACATGAGTTAAATTCACAACTTTGGATGGAAACCCAGGTACTGAAGTAATGAAGCCATTGTCACTTTTTAGCACCTTAAAAGAAAAACTGTTAGCATTAGCAATTAGCACTCACAAAGAGTAAGCTGTCAAACTTGCAAATTAGCTATTTGGCTTAAAGATTTGTATGCATTTTATGGTTGTGGTAAGTAAAAATGGAATGATGAAGAGTTTAGTTAGATCGGTTAATAAAACAATGCAGACAGCGCATGTAAATAAACTCTTTGCATTAGCAGTTAGCACCCACAGAAAGTAGGATGTAAAAGGTCGTAAAAATATAGTAACTATGACTTTTTGGTTTCATTTGGTTTCATTTTACATCTAACTAAGCCCTAAAGTTTACTTTTTGCAACTGTTAGCATTAGCAATTAGCGCCCAAGTAGGATGTAAATGGAGTATCTATCTATCTATCTATCTATCTAAGCCCTAATGTTTACTTTTTGCACCTTATTAGAAAAACTGTTAGCATTAGCAATTAGTGCCCAAGTAGCATGTAAAGGTTGCAAAACTATAGTAACCATGGCTTTTTGGTTTCATTTGTAGTAAAACCATGGTAAATATTTGTAAGGAAATAAACTTTGCTATTAGCTACCAGAAGTAAATCAATCTATCTATCTATCTATCTGTCTATCTGTCTATCTATCTATCTATCTATCTATCTATCTATCATAAGCCGTAATGTTTTTTTTTTGTTTGTTTGTTTGTTTTTTTGCACCTTATTAGAACAACTGTTAGCATTAGCAATTAGCACCCACAGAAAGTAGTATGTAAAGTTCGAAACGCAGATACCATGGCCTTTTGGTTTCATTTGTAGATTTGTAAATTTTTGTAAGGGAAAAACTGCCGCAATTGAATCTATCTATTTATCTCTCTGTCTGCCTATTTTAAGCCTGAATGTTTACTTTTTGCACCTTATTAAAAAAAAAACTGTTAGCATTAGCACTGTTAGCAATTAGCGCCCACAGAAAGCTGTAATGTCAGTAATTTTATTTTTTTAAAAATAGATTTGTTTCGATAAAATGATAAGAGGACCTTGGCTAAATCAGTTGCGAAAACAAAGCAGACAGCGCATACAAATTAATTTTGCTATTAGCTTCCACGAGTGAATTCACCTCAAAGACTTCTTAAACACCTTTCCAATTGCGTCATTAAAGACAAATATGCGTTTTGTGTGAATCCTTACCTCTGATCTCATGAGTTTATAGTCTATGAGAATCTCAGTCTTCAAGCACATCTCAGACCTTTGGCTGGCAGCAGGTCTATTCTTTCCTGCGCTATTGCTAATCCCTGGCATAATTAAATCCCTGCTACTTTTAAGATATCTGAACAAAGCCCACATTTTCTGATTCCCCAGCGTTCCACCTTTGATCAGCTGCCTTACTCCTGGCGAGAGGCTGTAGCTAATGGGAGTTAATGTTTCTCTCGGCCGTGCTACCCACGGAGTGCTGCGTTAAACCCACATCAATGGTGATTACAAGTGCGTTTGTGGAGGTGTGCTGTAGTGCTCTTTGCATTGAACTGGCCATAACTAGCAATATGATGCTGTCTTTTCATTTGCTCAGATCCTGAACTGCTTTGAATTGCACAGAATATCCTGTGTTGTTTACAGTGCTGCTAAACTAAAATGTGATGCTTTTAACTTTTAACTACGTTTCACAATAGCGTAGCTTTTCCTATAAAAACAAAGCTGTTTTTATTGTTAAATTGTTGCACACATGGCGTTATTTTTAAGCTAGCTGGTGCAATAATTAAAATGTATCTATCTATCTATCTATCTATCTATCTATCTATCTATCTATCTATCATCTATCTATCATCTATCTGTCTGACTGTCTGTCTACCGTTCTATCTATTGTTCTGTCTATTTAACAATATCTATCTATCTATCTGTCTGTCTATCTATCTATCTATCGTTCTATCTATCGTTTTACCGTTTTATCGCTCTATCGTTCTATCTGTCTATCTATCTATCTATTGTTCTATGTATCTACCTATCTATCTGTCTATCTATCTGTCTGACTGTCTGTCTACCGTTCTGTCTATTTAACAATATCTATCTATCTATCGTTCTATCGTTCTATCTATCATTCTAGCATTCTATTTATCGTTCTATCATTCTGTCTCTTATCTATCTATCTATCTATCTATCTATCTATCTATCTATCTATCTACCGTTCTATCGTTCTATCATTCTCTATCTATCTATCTATCTATCTATCTATATATCGTTCGTTCCTTCGTTCGTTCTATCATTCTATATCTATCATTCTATTATCTGTCTATATCTGTTGTTCTGTCTATCTTTCGTTCTATCATTCTATCGTGATCTATCTGTCTGTCTGTCTATCGTTCGTTCTATAGTTCTATTATGTCTATATCTGTCGTTCTGTCTATGTCTATCTGTCTATCGTCTGTCGTTCTATCGTTCTATTATCTATCTATATCTATCTTTTTATCGTTCTATCTGTTGTTCTATCACTCTTTCTATCCATCTAGAAATCTTTTGTAACAACCTTTACTATTACTTTTGATCAACTTAAGAAATAAAAAGTAGTATTTTTAAATCATATATTTTAATTTGTATTTTAGTGTCTGTATATGAGTGTCGTTGACTACTTCATGATCATCTAGACTGCAGATCATATTATGAGTAGCTTGTGACAACTTATGAACAGCTTTGCAAGCTACACTTTCAAATTAGCTTCCGCAACACTGGATGCTTTCTCGCAATTATCCTCAGACCAAGCGAGGTGACGTGTTGTTTTTCTGTGGAAATCGATGTATTTAAACAACAAAGACATGTGCAGGGCGACTAAATGTTAACGCTGCTGTACGAGGCGTTGATTAAACAAAGACAAGAAAAAGAATAGCCTTGATCAATATTGAAAAGAGAGCTGTCGACGAGGCGCAAAACGACAGTGCATCACAATTCCTTTCCGCAGATTTGGTCCGTACGACTTGAGATAAGTGGCTTTCAAATTAACATCTACATTTCGAGATATTAGCAAGGTAGATGCCACCCTCCACCTGCAACACTTCCATCCCACAATGCCTTGTTTCCCAGCCCGAACACTCACACTGTAACACCTGCACAGAGGCACTGATGCACCGATGCACTGAGTAGCTGTTTATAGGAGCTTTTACATCATTAATTTGGAGACTGCTGAAGTGTTAATCAATGCCGCTGCCATAGTAACAGAACAAACAGCGAGTCCTGAATCCCCCGCTAATTGTGCTTTATTGTTTCAGACAGAGCAAGCGGAGCAAAGGGGGCTTCAGTTTGACGTCTGCTCATAAAGACAATGTACTCATTTTAGCCCGATGTCTCTCCATCAAACTTAGTCGGGGCGTTGTTTCCATTAACCACTAGTAACACCTCACCAGCGGAGAATGTTTTAATCAATTATAGTCTGACTCACTCACTGCTTATAGACAGGCAAGCGCATTTATGCCTTCCTCTTTAAACTCTCACGTACGAGTGCTTGTCCGGTTTGGATTTTGAGAATAAAGTGCATGCGTTAGAATAGCATACAGTATGTATAATCAGGTTAATCACAGCCAATTACAGCTTCGAATGAGGTGTGGTGAAGTTTTGCACGTAGAAACTCTGAAAGCTTTGTTTGTGTCTCCACTTATGTGAGCCGGTTGCTTTGTAAGAATTAAAAATCACAAAGCAGCTGCTAAAAAACACAGCTTGGTAGAAAAGGCAAGATCAATAGGAAGTTTTAATGGATTTTATGTGGGTAATGATAGAGGAGGTTAAGAGGCTAGGGCATGGGTTAATGGTACTATCAGGACATAGACCAAGTTAAGTGCAAAGGAAAGGTCTACCACCAGAGGTTAATTAACCTTTTTAAACCCCAAGGTGTCGGAACACACATACATATTGAATAGAAGCTGCCACAAAAAGTCTGTAGGTCACGGCAAATATATTTTGCAAGTTACAATTAAAACATCATCAGACCACTCCACATCTCGATTTAGGAGCCATTTATGAGAAAAAACTCAGAAGGCAATTTATTACAGTCAAAAGCTATCTGAACAGGGGGCAGCGGGGTTACCAGATATATAATTTGAGGCAATGGCACATGGTGTAAAGAGACAGGAAGGCCAGTGATGCAAGCCCAAAGGCATCCACTCTTCATTTTTACCTTTTCATTTGCACAAAGTTTAGTTAATGAAAGATTTGTGGAAAAAAATCCTGCAAATGATCAGCAGTTTTTTCAGTTCTTTAAAATAAATGCTATATATTATGCACTACTAACAGGCGTTGACGGGTTTATGCTGTTGTGAATTTGGAGACAGAATGAAAGAAACAGGATGCACACATTAATTATTAAAATATAGTATATTTATAATACAGTTTAAAACTGTGTTTGATTATAGATTCTCATGTTTCGAAATAACATGCACACTGTATTATAATTATAGCATATTATACTAGCATATTAACTTAATAAATGATACCTTATTGTAAAGTGTTACCGTATATATTTTATGTTTTTAAGTATGGTCATTTTAAGTCAACATGACTAAATATACCTCATTTCATGTAGCGTTTATAGATTATCATATTTTGAATTATATTTTATTTTTATAATTTGTTTTTATTTTAATTGTTGTTACTTAAACTAAACAAAACTAAGACATAATGTATTGGTAACTAGTAACCAAGTAACTAGTATCTATCTATCTATCTATCTATCTATCCATCTATCCATCTATCTATCTATCTATCTATATATATATATACACACATATACATATATATATAGTTGTACGATTAATTGCGATTAATTACATCCTAAATAAAATGTTTGATTACATATATGTGTGTGTACTGTGTATATTTATTATGTATGCATATATGCATGTATATATTTATGTATATACAATATATTACGTTTATACATTAAAAATGTTTATATATAATATCAATATCAATATCAACACATACATGTAAATACATGTAAATATTTTTAAAATATAAACCGTATGTGTGTGCATTTATATACACATAATTTTTTTTATTTTAGATGCGATTAATATATATATTTATTATTATTATTATTATTATTATTATTATTATTATTATTATTATTATTAAATTAATCAAAGTCAGACTTCATGAATTCAGTCTGGATCTATTCTGGTTTGTAATGCCCCTTTTGGATGATCAATTTCTGATGGATAAAGTCCAGATTTTACTTGTATTTTTCTTGTGGAATATGTTTTTATTTTCTTGTTGAATATTTGAATTTATTGTGACTCATTCGTAAATATGGCACTTTACAGTACATAAAACAATACATAAAACAAATGGAAAATTAATTTCTCAAGCAATCAATCCTTTACGCCTTTGCACACGACCTTTCTGGTAAATATTTGTTTGCTCTAAGAAAACTTTTTTCTCAAACCCTTTGAATTACTCAGATTGCCTCAGTAGCTTTTTTAATGATGTGAAGGCACGAGTCGGTTACTGAAAGTTATTGCCAGCGAGTTTCACTTACACTCCAGCATTAGTAACGAGAGGTAAAACATCCCCTGTGACCGCGAAACGCAAACCGTGATAGACGTAAGACTGATTCGTGGTAAATAGCATACGGAGAACCCTGCTGATGACTTCCACAGTGAGCGATCAAAAACTTTCTACAATCCAGCGCGCACATCTTGCCATTCCCTCAGTGGCTGGTATCCCTGCCAGCGCCTCCATTTTGGAGTTTGGAGCTCCCCAAGGCCGGCTATCCCAAAGGGACCACAAGAAGGTAGCAAGTTTTGTGAATTTCTTTCCTTGGAAGGATATTTTGCATCTTACACGGATGGGAGGTTGAGGGTGGGTGTGAAGAATCGTGAAACTCATGAAGCTGATATTTCCCTATCCTCTCCAGCAGTATTCCCTTTTCCGTCCTTTCCCAGGAGCCTGTCAATCCACACCCAAAACAAAGACAACAAAGGAATCCCCACTGGAACCAGGCCACCCTCAGAAGCGTAGCGCCGAGAAGATACTCTCCACGCCCATGATGTAATGAACGAGCAAGCCTTTCCCCCTCCCCAAAAACTCTTTGCCGCTTTCCGACTTGGCTCTTTTTTGGAGATGCCTCCTTTTTTACTTCACGCTGAAAGTTTTTTCCTGCATATTCAGTTTGAGACTGCTCACTCCGAGCCTCGCACCCACTCTCCTGCGATGAGCGCTATTCCCAAGGTGCGCTCTTTCCAAGTAATTGCCCTGTTTTTCCGAATGCACCGGATCTGGTGCCACACTGATGCTGTGCTTTAATTTGTGGGTAAATAGGCTTTCTGCTGAGTTTAAAAGCACGGCACCCGTTGGGGGAATTAGCTGTGGGGGGATTCTGGAAGGCGAATCATTAGACGAACGAGGCACCTTGTTTCTGGCTGTGCATCCAGGAACTTAAGCAGGTGGATAATACAGCAAACAAGGGCGCTGACGGTAACTGAGCTGACCTCACACATCACGCGCTCATCGCGCTTCGCCTGCTGATACTGCCAATCAACACAAACATTCAGAGTTGCTGGATGCTGGTAAACAGCTGAGCTGCTACAGGCAAAACTTACCACGAATTAAGGCGGCAGAGGCGAGCGCCATTAAACGTGACATAGATTTGGAGTCAGAACTAACTTTGGTATTCAAAAGCAAAACATGACGCTTTATTTGGGGTTTGGGGAGGTTCAGGGGATGCACATAAACGAAATATGCATATCCTGAGAAAGTACATATCCTGCATGCAATTTAACGTCCTGGCATCGGCTAAGGTGCCAGCGGGAGCACTCGCGTATTTTCCAGATGACAGCAAAAAGAACTTGAATTGCTCCCTCAATTTTGATTGGACACACAAAAGTAATACATCACCTGAATCTGTAGAACGTTTACTTTTATTTGTGTACGCTCAACATATCAACAAATCTTTGTGGTTTTTTAAAATAAAGAAAATATACAGGGTGTCCTTTCAGTCTTCTCAGTCTCCGTGAAATGCCTCACTAAAATGAACTAAAACTCAGCGAATACATGACACACAAACTTGAGAGATATATCTATAGAAAGCTTGAAATGTCTTTTAAATGAAGTAAATGTAATCGAAAACACACATTCTGTGTTTAATCCGTATACCATGTACTTTTTTTTCCCCTCTGAGATCATTACGTCTAATTAGATCACGTGCTGTTCGGCGCTATTGTTATTACAAACATCCACCTGAGAGACGCGCGAAATGAACACCCACATCAACTCGTAAACAAAGCAGCAACGTGTTTGTGTTGGATACTTTCGTTTTTGGAAGAAGGCGCTGAGAGGAAAAAGCCTTGTATTTACTCCAGATGAGGACGCGCTGAGAGGAACAGGCTAAGCTTGTTTATCTCACAAACAGAACGCGAGCGCAGCTACAGTGCAAGTAATGTTTCTTATTGGCATTAGATAATGTGTTGTAGTGACACAAACTTGAACGCATTTACTAGTTGGACTAAAATGTGTGAAATCGAGTGCAATAGGCAACTTTTCAATGCATCTGTAAGGCGTCAAGAATGTTTTATGTTTCATAAACAAATTGACATACAAGTAGGGCTAATGTTTAGATGATATAAAAGTAATGTCTAAGAATGCTTAGACCAGTCTTTACTGTTGAATACTCTGCAAATATCTGCTCAAATGTGTATGTGCTTAATAATAATTTAGTTTCTTAGATGTTGTTTTTGTACTGTATAATAATAAATACAAAGCATGTGTGCATATGATAGCTATAAAATCACATGGGCAATATTAGTGATTGCTACTGTAACAGTATTGCTCTAGGCCTATCAACATGCTCACTGATTTATTCATTTATTTATTTTAGTGACCAGATATCTATATGAATATTTTTGGGGATAGAAATTATAGAACTAATGCTTTATTTAGCAAGGATGCTTTAAATTGCTCCTGATATTAACATGCTCACAGATGTTTTTGTTTTGTTTTAGTGATCTGATACCTGCACAACAGATGAATCCTGCAAACTTTTCCTCTGAGTGTGCTGTACCAACGTCAGATCTTCAACTACACTGATTTTCTATTGGTAAAACAAGTTCCTTGACTACTGATGAGTTTTGCAAGCACTTAAATATCAGGTATGATTTGCTTGTGTTACTTGTTGAACATAATTCAGAAAACAGTTTTCAGAAATTGCACAATGTTCACATCTCTGTAGTTAGATCACTGTGCTCAATAATGTGTCTTTGACCTTCATAATGTATGTTTATATTATACGGTGTTATAAATAAAATACAGATAATCTCACTCCCTCGCATAGTCCCTTTCGATCAGAAAACACGTCTTAGAAAATGTAAATAAGTATATTGTGTTTTGTGAATGACTGAACGAGATGATTTTCACATCATTTTGTAGAAAAATGATACATGTCAAAACTTCTCCAGGGCCCCAAAACACCCTCAGACCCCAGAGGGTTAAACAATTTGTGACTCTGCACCACAAAACCAGTCTTAAGTAGGCAATAGCCAAAAATACATTGTATGGGTCAAAATTATGGATAGCCAAAAGTCATGAGGATATTAAGTAAAGATCATGTTCCATGAGGATATTTTGTAAATTTTCTACCGTAAATAAAACAAAACTTAATTTTAAATTTAATTTTAATTTTAATTTAATAATACATTTGTCACATTTTGAAAATGTGAGATAGATAGATAGATAGATAGATAGATACTGCAGTTATTACACTATTATTATGCTTATAATGCATTCGTCACAGTATATATATGACACTGTTATTACACTTGATATATACTACAGTTAATACACAATTATGCTTATACATTTGTCACAGTATATATATTGCACTATTACACTATTACACTTGATATATATACTAGTTATTACACTATTATAATGCTTATAATGCATTTTTAATGCACAGTATATATATTACACTGTTATTACACTATTCTTACACTTATGATTTATATACTACAGTTATTACACCATTATTACGCTTATAATGCATTTGTCAGTATATATAACACTGTAATTAAATTATTATTACACTTGAAATATATAAGTTATTACACTGTTATTACACTTAAAGAAATATAATTGTATTACCATGTTATTACACTTAAATATAAAAGTTATTACAATGTTATTACACTTAAGGAAAATAATAGTTATTACACTTTAAAAAATAAGTTATTACTATGTTATTACACTTTAAAAAAGTAGTTATTACTATGTTAATACATTTTAGAAAATAATAGTTATTACACCGTAATTACACTTTTAAAAAAAAAGTTATTACTATGTTATTACACTTTAGAAAAATAATGGTTATTACTATATTATTACACTTTGGAAAAATAGTTATTACACCGTAATTACGCTGTTATTACACTAAATAAATATAATAGTTATTACAATGTTATTACACTTTTGAAAAACACGTTATTACACCGTTATTATGCTGTTATTACACTAAATGAAATATAATAGCTATTACACCGTTATTACGCTGTTATTACACTATTATTACACTTGAAATATATATTATTACACTATTATTACACTATTTTTACACTTGTAATGCGTTTGTCACAGTATATATTTATTACACTGTTATTACACTATTATTACACTTAATGATGCATATACTAGTTCTTACAATATTATTATGCTTATAATGCATTTGTCACTATATATTACACTGTTAATACACTATTATTACACTTAATGAGACACACACATTTATATATATATATATAGTTATTTATGACTAAAATCAATTACATTACAGTTAATATACAGTTTATATATATATATATATATATATATATATATATATACTGTATTATTAAATAATTAAAATCCAAAAAGAGTGATTAAAATGATGTCTTGACAAACTATATGAGCTAAACTACATTTATGGAATTTGTGACTGCATTTTAGAAGTTTGTCTTGAGAAGTCGCTAATAGGTTGTTTTTGACATTTCCAAGAGTGTATTTGCATTGTCAAGTCCCATTTGAAGGTGGATGAATCCTAATAATTAAAACAGACATATTAGGAACAGCAGAGTGCTAATAATATGTTCAAATGAAACAGGCAACATGAGCTCAGCAGACCCTCTTTGCAGTTAATCACTTTGAAATAAAAGACAAAACATCTCAAGAGAATAAACCAATTATAACGAGATAAAAGGCAGCTAAAAATAAGGTTGCAATGAAAAGGAAAGTGCTGCCGCTTGTTTGTTCACTATGACTTGCACTGCTGGAGCAGCTTTGACTTAAATGGGATCCCAGAGGTCCGGGTACTGGTTAAACACATGCAGTGACAACCCAAGCATAACTCGAAACATTCACTCTGTCCCACAGGTAAAACGCGGCGTGGACATTTAGTGTCATACGAGTTTAACTTTAGATGCGTCTCCAGCGAAAGCGTGACAGCCGGCCCTCCGTGCACCGAGCAAACTTTTACGCTCTAATTTCCATTCCCAAAAGTGGACGCCTGAGAACAAATGTATCGGTGATGGACGTTCACAAATGACAAACACAACACCGAGCCGTTCCCTCGCGCTACCTGGAGCGCACGTGTGCGGAGCGCACGCGAAAATTCAATAGGTGAGCCTCTCGTCACGATGCTTGATGATTGAATGACAGCTTTCAAGAGAGTTAGTGTCCCCCATCGTCAATTAGGAGCAAACCTCATTGACACGCATAAAACCCTGCCATCCTGTGCTTGCGGTAATTGCAGGCATGACAGTTTATCATTATCCATGAAAACCGCTGGGTTTTGCAAGCGCCACGCTTTTTTTTCAATGGTCCTCCTCGACTGGAGAGTCACTCCACTTTTTTGTGTCTATTTGTTTCCATGTGATTATTTTTTTTCCCAGGGCCAAACAGTCATTTTACTTTAATGAGCTCACCGTTTTCAAACATGCCGGAACAGCGACAAGTATGGAGAGTCGGGTTGCGGGGGCCAATTGAGAACTTTAATCAAGGCAACCAATAGACAATTACGACAAATTGGTTTTGAAAATCCTCTATGTGTTTTTGGCTTTGTCCATGACTTCATATTCCTTTTAGCTCTTAATCAATCATTTACCTTATAAGCTAGTAAGTACACGCATGCTTTGAAGGGTTGACGTTAAGGTCAAATGAAAGCTGGGAAGTTATAGCGTTGATTTAGACAAGACTTTTGAAGTGTAGGGTTTAAAGTGGCTTCACAAGTGTTTTCTTTTGTGGGCGGGTTAAAGAGCCAGTTATATATTAGGGCGCGGGGCAGTCTCATTCTAGAGCGCATTTGATTGGACAATGATTTGTAGTGCAAGATGAGTCGTACATGTTTAGAGATGAGTCAAACATACTTAAATTTGACAGCCTTTAGGACTTTGATAGCATAAATAATGTTAATCTCATTAAAATTACTGAAGAAAATAGTCAACTTTTTTAAGTTTAAGTTTTTAAATTTAATATTTGTTTCTATTTCAGCTTTATTTCAATTGATATTTTGAAGTTTTTATTTTAGATTTTCAGTTTTAAAGTTTAGAAATACTATGTGCCTTTGTCATTTTTATTACTTTTATACTTTTTATATATTTCTAATAAGCTTTTATGTTTATTTTAGTTTCCATTTCATTTCAAGATAACATTTCTAATTTTCACTTTTTTTTTTAAGTTTTTAAAGTTTTTTTATTTAATATTTTATTTTATTTAAGATTTATTTCGAATAATATTTTAAATGAGATTATTTTATATTTTACATTTTACATTTAATGTTAGTGTCAGGCATTCACCACAGCCACCCCCATCATCTACGTCACAGCACACTCGTTCCCAGTCACCTGAGTACTGATTGCCGTCACCTGATCTCACTTTGCACCGCCCTATATAAACCCCTGGCAATCAGTATCTCATCGTCTGGTCTACCGTTCACACCCGGATGTTTGCTCCAGACCTCTCTGCATTCTCTGTTCCCTGGGTTTTCCCTGCCACATCTTGGACTATTTGCTGTGCTTGCTTCAAAGACTCTGGATATCACTCAAAACTATACAACGACTTACAGATAAGCATCTCTTTGCTCAACTCATATCTGCACGTTAATATTCTACCATTGTCAATAAAACTCTGTGTTGGTTTGCACCTAATCTCTGTCTTTGGTCTCATCCTTGGAGAATCGTGACAGTTTAAATTTAAATTTTAGAAATTCAATGTGCCTTTGTCATTTTTATTACTTTTAAAATATTCATTTTATATATATATATATATATATATATATTTCTAATAACCTTTTATGTTTATTTTAGTTTTCAGTTTATTGCCAAGGCAACAGTTCTAATTTTCACTTTTTTTTATTTTATTTAAGATTTAGATATAATATTTTATTTTAAGCTTTATTATCAGTTAATATTTTGAAGGAGTTTTTATTTTTCGATTTTCGATTTTACATTTAATTTTTGTTTCAAATTTTAGAAATGCGACGTGCCTTTTCATTTTTATATTTTTCAAAATATTTTTTTTATATTTCTAATTATCTTTTATGGTTACTTTAGTTTTCATTGCCAAGGCAACATTTCTAATTTTCACCTTTTTTTTTGTTTGTTTGTTTGTTTGTTTGTTTTTAAGTTTAACGTTTTTTTTAATTTAATATTTTATTTTATTTCAGCTTTATTTCAATTAATATACTGAATGAGTTTTTATTTTATATTTTCAATTTTACATTTAATTTTAGTTACAATTTTAGAAACGCTATGTGGCTTTGCCATTTTTATTATATATATATATTTTAATATTTTTAATTATCTTTTATGTTTTTTTTAGTTTTCAGTTAACTGCCAAGGCAACATTTCTAATTTTCACTTAATTTTTTTAAGTATAAGGGTTGGGGTTTTTTTTAATCTAATATTTTATTTATTATAGCTGTTGAATTAAAAACTATTTAAATAATTTCACTTTTAGTTTTTATTAAATGTTTGATTTTTTTTTTTTTTTTATGAATATTTAACTTGTTTGAATATTTGTTTTATTTTTGCACTTTATTCTGGTTATTATTTCATTTGTTCTTGTATTTTATTCATCATGATGAAATATTAATTAAATTCAAAAAGGAAATTTTCATCAAAAGACAAAAACAATGGCTAAAACAAAAACTAAATATGCATATAGCTGACCTCCAAGTTAAAAGATTCGGATCAAAAGCCCTAAAACCGATTTCATGGTGTCTGTAATATCGCTGGAAAAACAATTTCTATCCACGAACGCCCTCAGTGTATCACAAATCCCTGTAATTAAGACTAACGAGAACGATCATGTACTTCAGCAGCAAACAGTCTGCGTTCATGAAGCCACTTAACGTCCGGTCGCACAGCAGGCGTCATTTGTTAAAAATGAAAAGTCCCTTTCCTTCCTCTTATCACGGCTGTTAAATAAGGATATTGACCCGTAAATTCCTCAAAAGGCTCCGGCGTCACGAGGCCCCGAACGCTATTTGTTGTGATGGGGCCCGTGTTTGTTTTTGTCTAAGTGATTCGATATGTTCTGCAGTTGCAGCATAGTTTCTTATGACATCTCTAAGCTTAGGGTTACCTCTCTTTTTTTTTTTGCTTCTGAATAATTCATGAACAGAAATCCAATACTATTGAGTTGGAGTGAGGGGGACTCAGAAAAAAAAAGTTGAATTACAAAACATTGCATTCTTTCATCTCATGAAGTTTTGCGAGGAGCAAGGGTCAATTAAGAGTCCTCTGGCTACGGTGAGTATGAATAATGCACCACAGGGCTGAAAAACCTTGGGAGACTTGCTTTACTTGTGTAGATTATTGACGCTCATACCGCTTTTTTTTTTCTCCTCCTCTCTCCTCAGGTGAAAAAGGACCCTTTGTCTGCAGTGTCTCTGACTGTTCATGCCTCAATAGCCTGGAGGCAAAATGGGCCTAATTTGCACAGGTCTGTTTTGGGGCCAATTATTATAATACCAAATGTTCTGGAAACACAATAAAATTGAAAACAATAAAGAGCAGAGCCGCCAATATTGTCATACATTTTACATTTTAATGAATCTCTCATTAAAGATGTATTTTATCAGTTTGGCGATTCGCAGTGCTCCTCTTTTTCACCTTTTTGAGTGGTATTGTAAGATTTAATAGCTTATATGTATAATAGGCTTTATACATAGTGGTGTTTTTCAAAAACTGTGAAAATATGCAAGAATTCACAATTTAGTTTATCTATAGATTTTAGTTGTAAGTGACGACAATATTGCTCCTGACATTGATGTCTCAGGTATGTTCACAAAACGCTTTCAGCTCACCGAGAAAACATAACTCAAGGGCAAGGTCTCATCTGGCACTCGAGAAAAAGTCCTTATGTTATTGGGAACATTGCACACTCTAAGTGCTGCTGTATTAATGAGCATATGTTGAGTTATACAATTTATTGTATGTACACTGTGTCCCGCATGGCTTTAATACAATAGTTCGCCCAAAAATGAAAATTCTGTCAGCCTCAAACCTGTATGACTTCGGAATTCTATGGAATACAAAAGAAGATATTTCCATATTTCCAAGCTCTATGTCGTTTTGGATGCCACTGACTTTCACTGTATTGAAAAAAAAAAAATAGAAGAAAGTAAGTTCTATGGGTTTTGAATGATGTGAAGGTGACAGAATTGTCATTTTTGGCTCATTAAAGCTGTTTAATAGTTTGTGAGTTTATAGTGTGTGTGTATAGGTGATCAATGTCAAAATTGCAACATGGAAACCCAGAATTGTTAAATTTACTCAGAATTTTCGTAGAATTCTAAGTTTAAATCTCGTAATTCTGACTTTTTTTTCGGAACTGCTAAATATAAACTCAGAATTCTGACTGAGTTTCCATCTTGCAACTATGACTTATTTTCTCTGAATTCTGAGTTTACATCTCGCCGTTTCCACCAAAAAAAAAAAAAAATAAATAAAATAATTCTGAATTGGTAGAAATGAACTTTTCTGACTTTTTTCTCACAATATCTTGTAATTCTTAGTTTATATACCGTTTCTTTGTTGTTGTTGTTGTTGTTGTTGTTGTTTTTTCTCAGAATTCTGAGTTGAAAGAGTTCTGAGAAAATTCTGAGTTTCCATGTTGCAATTTTTACATTTTTCTTTGAATTGTGAGTTTACTATACAAAAAACAGAATTCTGACTTTCTTGCCATTTCGTGTAGTTTATGTATCGGAATCCTGGCTTTTTTTCTTAGAATTCTGAGTTTATATACTTAAAAATCAGAATTATGAGATTTAAACTCAGAATTCTTAGAAAATTCAGAGTAAACTTAATAATCCTGAGGTTCCATCTTGCAACTATGCATTATTTTCTCTGAATTCTGAGTTTACATCTCACTGTTTCCACCAAAAAAATCAAAAATAAAAATTCTGAATTGGTAGAAATTAATTTACAATTCTGACTTTCTCGCAATATCTCATAATTCTTAGTTTATATACCATTTTGTGAAAGAGTTCTGAGAAAATTCTGAGTTTTCATGTTGCAATTTTGACATTTTTCTTTGAATTGTGAGTTTGGAAAAAAAAAAACAGAATTCTGACTTTTCTTGTCTTTTCGTGTAATTCTTAGTTTATGTATCGGAATTCTGGTTTTTTTCTCAGAATTCTTGCAGTTCTAAAAAAAAAAGAAATCTGAATTACAAGATTTAATCTCAGAATTCTTAGAAAATTCAGAGTAAACTTAATAATCCTTGCAATTATGACCTTTTTCTCTGAATTCTGAGTTTACATCTCACCTTTCTCACAAAAAACTTTAGAATTCTGACTTTCCTGCAATTTCTTGTAAATCATAGTTTATTCATCTGAATTTTTTCTTTGTTTTCTCAGAATTCTGAGTTTATATCTTGCAATTCTGAAAAAAAAAAATAAAAATTGTGAGATATAAACTCTGTCTGACTTCCTCACAATTTAGTTTCCATCTTGCAATTATGAGTCAGAATTCTAACTTTCTCGCAATACCTCATAATTCTTAGTTTATGTATCGGAATTTTGTGGGGGGGTTTTCTGTAAGAATACTACATTTCTATCTTGGAATTCTTGGAATTCAGAATTATAAAATTTAAGCTCAGAATTCTGACTTTCTCAATTCTGAGATTCTATTTTGCAATTATGGCTCCTAGAGAGAGAGAGAGAGAGAGAAAGAGAGAATCACAAATGCTGGATATAAATTTAGAATTCTGACTTTCTTGCAATACCTCATAATTCTGTTTATGTATCGTAACATTGTATTTTTTCCTCAGAATTCAGTTTGAAAAAAGGTCAGAATTATGAGATATAAACTCAGCATTCTGACTGACTTCCTCACAATTCAGAGTTTCCATCTTGCATTTATGACTTTTCTCTCTGAATTATGAATTTACATCTTACTATTCTGTGTTTTTGTTTCTGTCATGGAATAAAGAACAAATAAATGTAATTTCTAACTTTTATCTCACAATTCAACCTTACCTTCTCAGACTTCTCAGGGTTCATATTTTGCAAAAACGCTTCCATATCATTGACTGTATACACAAAAACAGAAGAAAGTCAGTCATACAGTTTTTGGAACAACATGAGTTTGAGTAAATGATGACAGATTGATCATTTTTGGGTGAACTATCCCTTTATGAGAAGATCATGCACTCTAATCATGTCTAATTTAAATACCTTAAGTATTATTTAAGAGGACTGTTGTATATGTGGGTGCTGCATCTGTCATGTTGGTCAGAGGCTGGATACTTTCAGATAGCCACACAGGCAACACTAGATGTCAGTGTTCTCGCTGATGTCGGGCTGCAAAGCTTTTTGCTTTTTGAGAAGCAAATACTTTGAGAAGTTGATGCTTGCACTTTAGAACTTGAGGATCCTGATGGATTTCCTTATATTAGAGGGACTGTCTATGAGGAGTTAGGGGCTATTACTGTGCCAAGCCTGATCACAGGGCATCACTTTCATCTTGCCAACACTCTTGTATAATTAGCAGAAATTTGCTGAGATGTGTTTTCTCCTCCCTTCATTTCCTAAGATGAATCATCAGGAGTATAGACTAAACTCCCTTTCTTAACTCCTAGGATGCAAAAGTTAAATGTAAAATTAATGGTTCATCATATTTAGGAGATATATTTAGTATATTTCTTTTCGGTTTTGCGCTTTGAAGACGATGGATTCACCTAACGTGCCTTAGACATTCGCCTTCTGAAGGCGCATAAGTTTGAGGTTTGACAGAAACTGCAGCATCACAATTAAAGCATTTCTCTTAGGTGTGCTCCATCTAATGATCATAAACAAACAAAAAGAACTCAAGTCATAAATAATCTATCCGCTCACAAGTGTTTTAATCTTGAGTATAGCTATAAAACATGCCTGTGGTCAGTCAATAATACTAAGATCTCTCAGGGTCGTTCTATAAAATCTGTGTTTTTAATTTGAAAAGCTGATTTAAAGAAGCAATTTTCATTCTATGCACTCTGTCAGACAAAGAATGACTTAGAATGAGTATTATATAGGCCTATGGAAGTATTAGGCCTACATATGGGTAATCTTTTAGAAATACGAATAATTATTTATATGATTATTTAACTGTTGAAGTCAGCTTTTCCACGTATAAAAATAAATATAATTGTTTACGCTTACATACTTATGACAAGTTGGGTAGAGAAAGCAGCCTTTTGGTGAAATGACCCCTAGCGCTGAATCTATTAAGTTTTGTGATGACGTCACGGGGGAAGGCTCAGTTTCGATGTTTGTGAGCACCAATCAGAGCGCAGAAAAACCCGGAACTTCTGAGAGTGCGAGAAAGAGCGCCTGTATTCAATTTGAAAACAACGAACAACAGGTATGAAGTGTTTTTGTATTTATACATTTTATATCGTTTTATAAACGATTTTATAAATCGTAACTGGGTCATGAAGTTAGCTATATAGGCTATACCCTTTTTTACAGTTTAGTTTTAATTTCAAAAACACATGAAGAACAACAGAAGTGTACTTCTACAATGTTCTCGTGTTCAGTCAGTTATGCGAAAAAGTCATATTTAGTAGGACATATGCGAATTACTCAAAAAAAAAATATTTTTTTGAGTAACTCGCATATGTCCTACTAAATATGCAATATTGTCTCCAAATCCCCTGTGTTTAATGGCAAACGGTGACTTAGTAAAATAGCCTGTTTTGCGTTCAATATGGTGACCTCGTAGGTTTGTGTATAACTTTAAATAACTGTTTTGAAAGTAGTTATGTAAATAGGATCCAAATTCAGTGTTTTTGATCTTTTGTGATTTGAAGGTTTTGTTAACAAACACAGTACGCTAGTCACTCACTGCCTGTTGACATTAAAGAGTTTTTATTATTCATTGTGTCAAAAGGAATGACATTGTTAATCAACTAAAAAAACAAGTAAAGCTACTTATTTATTTATCCCCTAGGTTCTGTTTAGGATCTAAGAGACCCTTAACTTTAAGTAAGTTTGAAGTATGTTTGTTTATACTTATAATAAAGATTGATATGCAATGTTTTTATAATAGAGCTGATTAAAAACAAAATTTCTTACTCATGAGATCACATTTCATTCAGTAAAGTTAGATTACTTGTAGTCTCAAAAACCCCATATGTGACCCTAGACCACAAATCTAGTCATAAGGGTCATTTTTTGAAATTGAGATTTATACATCATAATCATAAATCTGAAAGCTGAATAAATAAGCTTTCCGTTGATGTGTGGTTTGTTGGGATAGGACAATATTTGGCAGATATACAACTATTTGAAAATCAGGAATCTAAGGGGGGAAAATAATCAAAATACAGATAAAATCACCTTTAAAGTTGTTCAGATGTCTTAGCAATGTATACTACTAATCAAAGATTAGGTTTTGAGATATTTACGGCAGGAAATTTACAAAATATCCTCATGGAACATGATTTTTACTTAATATCCTAATGATTTTTAGCATAAAAGAAAAATCAATAGTTTTGACCCATATTTTTGGCTATTGCTACAAATATACTCATGCTACTTATGACTGGTTTTGTGATCCAGGGTCACATATAAAACAAGAAATAAATGTAGACTGTAGAAGTTTTGCCCTGTGGCAAAACGCAAAGGAAAACAAAACAACAATAAAATAAATAAGCTAAGTTGTTAAGGCTATTTGGGTTTGTTTAGTTATATTTTTCAGCAATGCCTTGTTACTAGGGTCAAACTGAGACCGATCTGAATAATTTTACTATTACGTATGCTATATGATACCATGATACCACAGTGATGAAAAACCTAGAAATCTAGTTGTAAAATTGTGATTTCCTGGGCCTGCAAAGATCATGGAAATGAGTAACATCTTAAGAAGTCATGCAAAAGGCATGTACATTTCTATAGGGAATGTAAATGTTTATGCTTTTGCTCAGCTTTGAAATATTTAATCAGCTAGTTGTTGCCGTTTGTAGAGTTAAACTTGCTGCAGGTCATCATGATGACATCAGTTTGCTTTTATTGGACCTTATTTGCACTTGTTTCCTTTTTTAATTTAAAAGCGTGGTACCTGACATGTTAAATTTTAAGGTATTTCAAATGTAAAATAAATTTTAAAAAAAAAGTAAAATAAAATATATATATTAGTTTTTCTGTTACAGTACGTCATGTATTTCTTTAAAATTATCACAAATGACTTATACTTGTCTAAATGCATGGTCATTGTCATTAACTAAAACTAAAACCATAAACCATTTTTAGAACTTGAAATAAAATAAACATTAAATTAATTAAACTTATTTTATTTCAGCTGCACTACCAGTCAAAAGTGTTTGAACAGTAAGATTTTTAATTTTTTTAATTAATTTTTTTTATAAAGAAGTCTCTTCTGCTCACTAAGCCTGCATTTATTTGATCCAAAGTACAGCAAAAACAGTAAAATTTGACTACTTGATAACCATTTTCTATTTGAATATATTTTAAAATGTAATTTATTCCTGTGATTTCAAAGTTGAATTTTTAGCATCATTACTTGTCACATGATCCTTCAGAAATCATTGTAATATCCTGATTTGTTCCTAAAAGAAAAAACATTTATTATTAATATTATTTAGAAAACAGTTGAGTAGAATTTTTTCAGGTTTCTTTGATGAATAGAAAGTTCAGATAAACAGCATTTATCTGAATTTTTTTGTAACATTGTAACACTTTTGTAACATTTGATCAATAAAACCCATTTTTTGCTAAAATGAAATGAAAACGGGAAATATCAAAATAAATGTAATTTTAAATATTAACAAAAATTCTAATAATGTATCAATGATAATGACTCACCAGAAATATCAGGGCAATAACAGTGAGTGGGAATATTTGGATGTTCTCCAGCTCCACCCCTCATCCATGTGGCTCTTCTGGGAAACAGATCTGTGGACTTGCCAATGCTGATGATGTTGCATTGCTTTATCTGCAGGTGTTACCCAACACCTTTATATTTAGATACAAGAGTGTTTGTAAAGAAAACAGGTTTGTCAGTGTAATTTTCCATATGTATGCACTATGCACAAAACCTTATCCTGAACAAAAGAAAGTGGTCTTGTTTAATATAAGCGCTGAGTTATGCAAACAAACCCTGCCGGTTGCTCCATATTTAGTCTTTTTAACTAGGTACTCCTGACCCCAGTCCTCTTCAGCTGGCTTTTAATTGGCTTCACTGGGCCTAAAATGCTGCAATATTTCTCAAAATTGACTGCTTATTTGAGTGTCGAGAGTGATGCAATTTACAGTAAGTTGCTGGTAAAAATGGACCGTGGCTTCAGACGCAGCACTTAGCCAAGGCTGCATGGGGCACGCGAAACTTCAGGGGATGCATTTCGCGTTTTATGGAGGTTTTGTACAAACAATGGGACGGGCTCCACAAAAGCAGATGGGATGGGATTTTTTGGTGCTTTCGTTCCTCGTGGATACTCGTATGCACACCTCTCAGTCTTTTCGGGTTGATCGGGCTGCCTTGTTTACAGTGTGTTATAGAAGGGCTGACGCCAGCCTCCCTCGGGAGAGAACAAGGGTTAATTGCTGTTAAAGTGTTGGTCTCGTTCCTCTTTCTGGCCCTGACGCTCCATTAGAGCTGACACTAATGAGGCAGTGCAGAGAGGACACCCCGGAGTCGAGGGACAGCACCAGCGGCTGGGGGAGGGAGTCATGATGGAGAGACTTTACTTAGCTGGGAGAGAGAGAGAGAAAGCATGTACTAAGTCATAGATCAAGAGTGTGTGTTGTTGGGATGTGTGTAGGTTTGGCTTCTCTTAATTGGAGGCTTACCCTCTGCATATGTTGTTTGTTTGTCATTACGAATTCATAGGGGACTGAATCGCTGGTCGTTCCTCATACTTGTTGGCCTGTGCAGCCAATGGCATTTGCTTAGTTATTGCACCGTATTGATTGTAATTTACAAATGTCAAAATATGGATTTTTAACACCCTAATAATATAAATGATGAAGTTGGCTAAATATTAAAATAAGTGCTTTTATAAATAATTGATCATTGATTCAACAAAAGTCAACAAAAGATGTAAGGCTGCACTAACATTCTTAAGTATTTTAAATATGATCATTTATTTTCATTTTATTATAGAAGTTTTTAATTTGTATGAAATATAATGAAGAACGTGTAAAAATATAAAAATTATAAAGTTTTATCAAATTATGAATTATTAAAATTACTAATAAAAGAAAACTCAATAAAAGAAATAATGCTGAAATAATTTAATAAAATCATTATTAAAATATTTTTTATATATTGTCATTGCTTATACATACACATGAATATATAATGAATTTGATAAAACCCCTAATTCATAATGAATATATAATGAATTTGAAAAAATCCCTAATTCACTTATTTTGTATCAAATTATAAATTATTTGAAAAATATAAATCTAAGCAAAGTCAGTGAAAGATGTAACGATTAAGTCATTTTAGAAAATCATTTAATGTTTTAAATATTTTCATTTATTTTTGTTTTATTAAGTACTAAATAGACTCTAAAAGCTATATATTCTACAGGTTATATCAAATATAATGATAAATGTGAATAAATAAATATAATAAATAAAATCATTATTCAAATATTTGTAATATATTATCATTTCTTATACATACACATGAATATATAATGAATAAAAAATGCATTTTACTTATTTTATATCACATTATAAATTATTAAAAAAATTATGACTGTACGGTTAAAGATATAAGGATATTATAATGTTAGAAAATCATTTAGTGTTTTAAATATTTTCATTTATTTTTATTTTATAAAGTACTAAATTGACTCTACAAGTTCTAGATTCGACAAGTTCTATCAGATATAATACAAAAAATATATATAATGTTATATTAAATTGTGTTTAAGAACTATAGAACTCTATAAATTGTTTAATCAACAATTTATAAAAATTATAAATTATCTATCTGTGTCTATAGATATGTAACACACACCCACAAATTAAAATATAATAAATATTTAAGTATATGTAAATAAATAAATAAATAAAATATATATTTTAAATAATTAACTATATATTTAAATTAAAGTTATATGTTAAATATAAATATGTAAAAGGCTCTGTAGGCTGATTATTTTTGCATTTAATTTATCATCATTACATTATTTTGGTCAACCAGTAATTTTGATGGCTTTTTACATTTACATTTAGACATTTAGCAGATGCTTTTATCCAAAGTGACTTACAAAAAAGGACAATGGAAGCCATCAACATCAAATATTACATTTAATGTTAATTTTCTGTTTTGTAGGTGGTGACACTGATCTGGAGTCAGCACCCTCAACTGGTCAGTCATGAGTTTTGCTCCAAGTCCGTTCACCCCCATGGGCATCCGCAGCATTCAGGAGCAGCGGGACCGCTGGGAAAGAAAGAGGAGCCGCACGGCCCGCGAGCTAGTCCAGAGTGAACAAAGATACTGCGAACAGCTGAATTTAGTTGTCACGGTTAGTCTCTCAACAGGTCCAACATTACACAAACACCCATGGGCTGAATTGGTCAATTTTGTGTTGCTTATCAGGGCTGGATTCAGTCATAGAAACAGAAAAATGTGTTTGTTGTGCTATGTTGATCATTAGAATATCCTAATTAAATCAAATCTGAAATTCTAATTATCTTCAAGAGCTTTATTCACTGTTTCAACAGCACAAGGTTTTCTGTTTATCGAGTGGTCCTTGACATCATCACAGGGCTATTCTTTTGAAATTCATGGTTTATAACCTGTTCAAGGCTTTTATTTTACAGCTAATTAGTTTTACCTTTAAGAACGCTGAGATTTCCATGTCATTTCTGTGCGTGTTTTGTCGTACATCAAAATAATTGGCATTAGAACTTGAAAAGCTAACATGGCAAACTCGCACGTCGGTCTTATTGTTTTCGGACGCCGCAGCTAATTAATCGGTTGACCGTTAAAACAACTTATTTTGAGAAAGCAAACCACGTCGCCTTCTGCCTCTGGTGAGGATATGCGGCTTGTATTAAGCCGTCGGAGGTAATTGAGATGTCATTGCTGCAAAATGCTTGGCTCTCCACAGATTTGTTCTCGCTTTGTCTCAAGGGTGCGCGACGAGAGGTGACACTCTCGGTAAGATGAAGAGTCATGTACGAGTGGCGTCTGAAAATTTAATTTTCTCTTCCTCCTGTCTCTTTCTTTTCTCCAGTACTTTGTGGAGATCTTGAAGGCCAAAGGAACCCTCAGGCAGGACATTAGAGAAAGCATCTTCAGTTCAATTAAATCCATTCATTTAATAAACCAGTAAGTATCCTTTAAATAATTAAGTGAATATTCGCGCTCAGGGGAGAGAGACGGCTGAGGGTGGCTGGCTTTGATACCGTTTAAAAAGGACGAGAGGGTAGGGGAGTATTAATTGGGGTCTAACAGGAGAATCAAGTTTGAGAACTTGGAGATTGCCTGGTGTGCCTTATCTTATGTTATTCTCTTTAATTGGATTGCGAATCGATGCGGATGCTGGATTTAGGCTTACAGCTGCACTTTTTCCAGAGTATTTCACGTTATCCCGCCACACTTACCATCAGAGGTGACGGCCGCCTGTTCGTAATGGCTGCCGTTTGTGTCTTCCAAGCCTTTTGTGTTGATTACAAATAAGCTTTTGCAATCGCTGATGTTTTTAAACATGTATTTTTAATGAAAGTGTGTTCATTATCATGCGTTCATTACTGATGCTCACAGTCTTTCCACCTGATTTCAACACTACTGTGGGAGATTCACCAGTTATAGGCATTAGGCTTTTCAATACAAGGTTCAAAGTCAGCATGAAACACCATTCGCAACCCATTTTACCTTTTCAATCAGATTTTTAGCGCTTCTCAGGACCTGATATTATCCAGTAAGATCTTTGAGATGAGGAAGGTTGGAGGGGAATGGGGTTGTAATACCAAAATTTCAGTAACTCATAACCTTGGCATTGTTAACATCATGCTCTGCAGGAAATTTAGTGACTGTCTGTACCAAAAAATGCTATTGAATTAAGTCAAAATGAAAATAAAAAATTTGTTTGTGATAAAGTAATATTAGTAGTAACAAATTATATATATATATATATATATATATACACAGTATGTTTTCTCTGTAGTTTTGTTTGTTTGTTTGTTTTATTTTTATTTATTTATTTGTTCATTTATATTTACAGATAATTAAACATTCAACAGTCCGTATTCATCAGTAAATAATTAAGAACCGTCTTTAAAATAATGTTCATTTCATTCATTCTTTCATTTTTTGGGATAAATATAGGGCCCTATGAAGTTCCAATTTCCATTTACCTGTTTATATTTTTCTGGATTCCATTTAATATGTTTTAATTTTTCTGGATTCCATTATTTTCCATGTAATTTTTCTAAACTTTCTAAATAATAATAATAATAATAATAATAAAAGTAAAAACAATCAAAAAGCATGTCTAATTAATTTAAATAATGAAACTTACACAATTTAAAGTTAGACAAAAATTGTTATTTTTTATTATTAAATATTATGTTAAAAATATAATATAAAAATATTATATTAAATCTAAATAAAATATTATAAATCTTATATAAAATATCCTAAATTATGTATTAGGTTTCCATTAATTTTCTGGATTCCATTTTATATACTAATATATGAATAGTTTCATTAAATTTGAATAATCAAAAATATCTTTAAATTGAATTTTATATATATATATATATATATATATATATATATACTTTTTTTAGGTATTTATTTATTTTTGTAAATAAATTCTCGTAAATATTTTTTTTCTGGTAAATATTCTTTAAAAATAATGTTTTAATAATAATATTAGTAGTAGTAGTTGTATTACTATCATTACATTAAGCAATATATTTCTGTCACAGTTTCTTTAAGTTAAACCAAACTTTTGTTAAAATTTACATTCTCTTAAGACTCAAATTAATGCGCTAAGAAATGCATTAGAATGTGAACCTGTAACTATCTTTAGTAACTGAAAGCTTAACTAAAATATAAACATTGAAAAAAATGTAAACGAGATTAGTTTACATTTATGCATTTGGCAGATCCTTTTATCCAAAGCAACTTGCATTGCATTGCATCCTGTGAATCAGTCATTTCAGAGGTGTAGATGTGTCTTCTACAGTAATAGCAGGAATGTCAATTGTAAAAAAGTAAATGGAGTCCATTTTAATTCCACGATGAACATCTTTAATTTATTTATTTATTTATTCTTAAACCAGTGGTAGAGTGGTCATGCTAAGTCATGAAACCCAGCTGTGACTCTTCCGCATACAGACGATTAGACACTCTGCTTGAGGGGCCTTTATGACAGCTTGAGCAAATGAAAAGCCAGAGCCGCTGGAAACGAGGTGCAGAAGATGAAATAATACATCAGAAAAACTGGCCTGAAGAGCAGTCGGCATTGATCTGCCCATGCAGGCTGGGCAGACTAACAACAAATTAACTCACAGGTGTCAAGAAGCCTGTTCTTGTTAATTTTATCTGAGGCTATCTATGGCACAGAGCTCTCGTGAAGCGTTTTGTGTTTTGATGTACCACATCTGAAAGCAATGCAGAAAAGCATAAGGCCTTGTGTCCAAACGCCTGCAAGCAAACACGCTTCCGGCCTTTTATTAAGACCTTCAAGCTTGCGTTAGAAAAATCATCGCTCCTCAGTGCAGGTGAGCGGCGTTTGATATATTTAACAACCTGATCAGTCTTTGAAAATTTACCTGACAAGCTCAGAGAGACATTTGTTAACCTAGTGAGGAGATTTTTACCGCGTGGTTTTGTTGTGTACGTATTACCGAACGACTGGAAGGGGAACTGCTGACTGCCTTCGAGGGCTTCATCCAGGCCCTGTTGATTGAGAATCATAAAATTGTCTGAATAATGAATCACTGTGGGTCCCCGAGGCTCCCATCAATGCCTGATTGACGGGCCTCTCTACAAACAGTGGCTGAATGAAGATGGAGGGCTGAATTTCAGAGCCCGATGTATTGGATAAATCGGTGCTCGGTTACCATATATCATCATTAGAATCGGTTATTGAAGTGCCGGGTGAAGCGTAATGGCAGTCTCTCAATTTAGATCTGTGAACAGACAGCAGTGGCTGACTGATTAAAACGAATAAAGTGCTCGCGTACTCCAAAACCACATCGTTATCAGGAAGCTTCTTCAGATGCATGTTGATATCTGTGCTGGCTGCTGAAGGTTATTTGAATCCTTAGCTGAAATCACTTTTTATCTCGGACTAGTTGTAACGCAGAAAAACAGAGAACAAGGACAGGAGGTGAGCCATAGGTTGTTTTTATCATACACAGTATGCACTTAAAAATAGTATTAAAGCATCTGAATTTTATAAATGTTACAAATTGTAGATTTTAATCTTAAATGATTCAGCCCAAAATCATTTATTTGACTTTCTTTATTCTGTGAAATGAAAATGAAGATATTTAGTAGGCTGTCCAAGCTGCTCTTTTCCATACAATCAAAGTAAATAGTGACCAGAGTTGGGGAAAGTTACTTTTAAAAGTAATGCATTACAAAATTGCTTTATACCATACTTTTTATGGAATGTAATGCATTACAATGTTGCTTTATGCTATAAAAAAGTAACTAATTGTGTTACTTAGTTACTTTTTGTGGAAAGTAATGCATTACAATATTGCTTTACGCCATAAAAAAGTAACTGATTGTGTTACTCAGTTGCTATTTATTAAAACGTAATGCATTACGATATTGCATTAAGCCATTAAAAAAGTAAATAATTGCGTTAGCTACTTTTTATGGAAAGTAATGCATTACAATATTGCTTTATGTCATAAAAAAGTAACTAATTGTGTTACTTAGTTACTTTATAGTTACAGTATTGCTTTATGGCATAAAGTAACCAATTGTGTTACTTGGTAACTTTCTATGGAAAGTAATGCATTACAATATTGTTTTACGCCATTAAAAAGGTGACTGTATTACTTTTCATGGAAAGTAATGCATTGCAATATTGCTTTAAGCCATAAAAAAGTAACTAATTGTGTTACTTAGTTATTTTTTGTGGAAAGTAATGCATTACAATATTGCCTTACTCCATAAAAAAATAACTGATTGTGTTAGTTGCTTTTTATTAAAACGTAATGCATTACGATATTGCTTTAAGCCATTAAAAAAGTAACTAATTGTGTTAGCTGCTTTTTATGGAATGTAATTATTACGATATTGCTTTACATTAAAAAAAAAGTAACTAATTGTGTTACTTAGTTACTTCATAGTTACAGTATTGCTTTATGGCATAAAAAAGTAACTAACTGTGTTACTTGGTTACTTTTTATGGAAAGTAATGCATTACAATATTGTTTTACACCATTAAAAAGGTGACTAATTGTATTACTTTTCATGGAAAGTAGTGCATTGCAATATTGCTTTACGCCATAAAAAAGTAACTGATTATGTTAGTTACTTTTTATGGAAAGTAATGCATTACAATATTGCTTTATGCTATAAAAAGTTAATAATTGTGTTAGTTACTTTTTATGGAACGTAACGCGTTACAACATTGTTTTACACCATTAAAAAGTAACTAATTGTGTTACTTAGTTACTTTTTATGGAAAGTAATGCATTATTTTACTTTTGTGTTACTTTTTGTCACCTGAGTCAGCTTTCTTATTTATTTTTTAACAAAGTTATATTTTTGTTATATTTTGTTGTAAAGGCTTTTCACACCAAATGTGAAATTAATAAGCCTCAGCCTCTGCACTTAGTTACTTTTTATGGAAAGTAATGCATTACAATATTGCTTTACGCCATTAAAAAGTGACCAGTTGTGTTACTTAGTTGCTTTTTATGGAAAGTAATTCATTAAGATATTGCTTTACGCCATGAAAAAGTAATTGATTGTGTTAGTTACTTTTTATGGAACGTAATGCATTACAGTATTTTACGCTATAAATGTAGCTAATTGTGTTACTTAGTTACTTTTTATGTAATGTAATGCATTACAATATTGCTTTACGTCATTAAAAAGTAACTAATTGTGTTACTTTTATGGAAAGTAATGCATTACAATATTGCTTTGCATCATAAAGTAATTAATTGTGTTACTTAATTTCTTTTTATGGAAAGTAATGCATTGCAGTATTGTTTTACACCATTAAAACGGTGGCTAATTGTGTTACTTTTTATGGAAAGTAATGCATTACAATATAGCTTTGCATCATTAAAAAAAAAAAATAATTGTGTTACTTAGTTACTTTTTATGGAAAGTAATGCATTATTTTACTTTTGTGTTACTTTTTGTCACCTGAGTCAGCTTTCTTATTTATTTTTTAACAAAGTTATATTTTTGTTATATTTTGTTGTAAAGGCTTTTCACACCAAATGTGAAATTAATAAGCCTCAGCCTCTGCACTTAGTTACTTTTTATGGAAAGTAATGCATTACAATATTGCTTTACGACATTAAAAAGTGACCAGTTGTGTTACTTAGTTGCTTTTTATGGAAAGTAATTCATTAAGATATTGCTTTACGCCATGAAAAAGTAATTGATTGTGTTAGTTACTTTTTATGGAACGTAATGCATTACAGTATTTTACGCTATAAATGTAGCTAATTGTGTTACTTAGTTACTTTTTATGTAATGTAATGCATTACAATATTGCTTTACGTCATTAAAAAGTAACTAATTGTGTTACTTTTATGGAAAGTAATGCATTACAATATTGCTTTGCATCATAAAGTAATTAATTGTGTTACTTAATTTCTTTTTATGGAAAGTAATGCATTGCAGTATTGTTTTACACCATTAAAACGGTGGCTAATTGTGTTACTTTTTATGGAAAGTAATGCATTACAATATAGCTTTGCATCATTAAAAAAAAAAAATAATTGTGTTACTTAGTTACTTTTTATGGAAAGTAATGCATTATTTTACTTTTGTGTTACTTTTTGTCACCTGAGTCAGCTTTCTTATTTATTTTTTAACAAAGTTATATTTTTGTTATATTTTGTTGTAAAGGCTTTTCACACCAAATGTGAAATTAATAAGCCTCAGCCTCTGCACCTTACTCCCAATTTCTCTCAACCTGGGACAGGAGAGGTGACAGTGAATAAATGGGAAAACAACCTTTCAAAAGGTAACTTCAAAGTAATGCATTACTTTACTAGTTGCTTAGTTAAAAAGTAATCTGATTACATAACACGCATTACTTGTAATGTCACCCCCAAAATGGATAGTGACCACAGCGAATAATTTCATAGCATTTCATTTTTTTTTGGTAAATAATAACTTTTTGGACTCTTTGTCATACCAACTTGTTGTATGGCATCAAAAGAACTACTTTAATGGTGATTTTTGTTCTTTGTGGAGCTTGACTGCTCTTGGTCACCATCCACTTTTGTATGGAAAAGAGCAGCCTGGACATTTTTCAAAACTTCTCCTTTTGTGTTCCACAGAAGAAAGTAAGTCATGCATGTTTGGAACAACATGAGGATGCGAAAATTAATTTTATTTATTATTGTGTTTTATTTGCACATTTTATGCATTTGACAGAATTACATTTTGAATAAGAAATTGTATACTTTTTTTTTATTTAAATTTTTCATTTTATGCATTTAGCAGAACATAATTTTAAACTTCTGATGTACTATTTCAAATAATTTAGTTTATCCATTTTTATTTTATACAGTTTTGTGATTTTTGAGATGTGATTATATAACATGAGGACAATGCATTCCAATCTTTCTTGGTTTCGATAAAAGCCTTCAAAATAATGCCATCCTCAAAGGCGACAATAATCCGATGACATCCTGAGAAATATAAAACTATCTGCCAGCTATATTTAGGTTTAAAAGCATAGCATGCAGTTGGTTTGAAGTTCATTCTTTGTACATCACATCATACTCTTGGGTCGGTAAAGACTTAAATACATTACATATTCATTAAACGCTGCTGAACAAGCAAACAAACAAACAAAACTCGAATATATTGTCACGCCGCTGCCATTCATCAAAATTATGACTGTTTACCTGATGAGGGGGATAAGGCAATAGTGGGAAGAACCCAATTATCCTAGAATGCACCGTAACAGTGATCACCACCTTGAAAGGGCTGTCACTGAAGTAGCACAGAATCAAAAACGTATTTGAGAGATAAATATTCTGAGCGAGTGCGTCTTGAGGGTTTCTTAATGACAGTAAATGCGGTGTGGAAATAGATCAAATAGTATCCGATATGAGGGAAGAGGGTCCTTGTCACTGTCGAAGGGAGGAGGGGGTCTCCCTACAAACCGAACGATGCGCGTATTTGTGTTTGTGTTGCCGCTAACCGCTCATCGGCGATAATTAGTATTCCTCGGTTCTCGCTTCCCGCAAATGAAGCCACATAGGCCTCCATTGTTTGGTTGAGTGTGTGCCCAGCCCAGATGTCGCAACCGCTAAGAATTAATGTAGATTAACGTGACACGGGAGGAATGCTAATGTTATCTTTGTCATCTTCCTGACGGCCAGAGAATTTAATTGCCCTAAAAAAGAGCATAAAAAATGTAAGTCATAATTTCATATTTATCATAATAGCCTCTGGCTGTGAGGAGGAAAAAGGAAACACTATTTTTCCCGCCCTTTGCCCTCGTTAGAACTCTCTCGACTGCTCTAGCATCTCCTGATTACGAACAGAGGCTACCTTGGCTTGCAACTTCATTAAAATCTATTTAAATCAACTTCAACCGCAAAATGCTCCTTCTTCCAGCATGTAAAAATTGCAAAGTCTCAGGGAACATCATTAGGGAGAGTGTGTGTGCGTGTGTGTGTGTATCCGTACCTGTATTTCTGTTTGGTCTAAGCGGTACGTATGCACGATAGCTACCTCGCCTAGTTTGGATAATAAGCTCCTTCACAAGTGTCAACACCCTCACCCTTGAATTATATCCATGTCACCCTAATGTGCCTGACAGCCAGAGCACCAACTCTTCCATTCCTCTTGAACACCTTGTTTTGTTCCTGGTTTCGCAATGAGTGCGTTCCCGCTACAAAGCGCCGCACGCTTGCCCTTGGGCGCTAGCCTCTGCACCCTTGTCTCAAATAAGTATGTCACCCACAGGGAGGGGCCCTTGCATGACACCACACAAATCTGACTAAAAACACTTCCTTTCGCAAATACGTCTGCTTCTGAACTAACCCCCCTCATTATTTGTGACAAGAAGTGCCTTGATTTCCAAAACCGTATCAGGGTTATCATTGCGTTTGGAGTGCCGTGGCAAGACTGCAGGGTAGGGTGACGTGAAAGTGGGCTCTGTTGTTTATTTAGCAGAGTTAGCAGTACTTAATTGTTGATGATTTGACACAATGTGGGTTCTGTGAAAGTATGATTTCATATGTAATTGTCCTATTGCATGGAAAAATAAGACTATTTAAAGAAAGAAGTTGAATAAAATACAATGAAATTATAATTAGTGCCATCAAATGATTAATCGCGATCAATCGCTTTCAAAATAAAGTTTTTGTTTACATATGTGTGTGTACCGTGTATATATTTATTATGTATGTATAAATACATACACATGCAGTATATATTTTGAAAAATGTTATAATATAAACATAACATATTTTTCTTAAATACACAAATATATTATGCAAACAAAACTTTTATTTTGGATGCGATTAATTTTTTGACAGCACTAATTATAATATTAAATATATTATTTATTTAATTAATTAATGCATTTGTTAGTAATATACAGTATTTGAATGGAAATATTTTATGTATTATTGTATTATTAATAAAATATATATATATATTACTACATACATATTTAAATAAATTTTAAATAAAATATTGTATTATAAAAGTATAATAAATGTATTTATAATTAATATATAATATTTTCATTTAGAAACATTTTTCCCTTTTTATATATATTTCTATATATTATTATATATGTATATACACTACACACACACTTTTAATAAAATATTGTGTATTACTAATTACTAAAAATGCAGTATTTAATTAATTTATTAATGTTTGTTTGTATTTATATAATGAATGGATTTATTATTAATTACATAATATACATTCATATTAATATACAATATTTTAATTTAGAAATGTTTTTCCAATTTTTATATATTATTGTATAAAAACAGTTA
>VONZ01000152.1:905000-1025000 GCA_012976165.1 Labeo catla | reverse complement strand
TACAAGGCAGTACAGAATTCAAAAATGTATTTATCAGTTTTATTTATTTGTCAGTTTTTGCCCGATATTTACGTTTTTTTTTTTTTTTTTTTAATTTATCGGCTGTTGTATTATATAGTATGTTTTATATAGTTTTGTTTATTATTTCTACTCAGCAGTATAGAATTTTCAAATGTATTTATCGGTTTTGACCGTTTTTTTTTTTTTTTAATATATATATATATATATATACTGTTGTGATTCCTGAATTCACTTGTTGCATTTTAAGTTATGGATTTTAGTGTTTTAGAATTTTTATCGTTATCAGCTATAATCAGCTTACTGCTGTGGGAAATAATTATGTCAGTGCATCCCTAGCTGAAAAGGAAAATCATTTTATAGCAGGGTTTTGTTTTGTAGATGTGAAAAATCTTTATTAATTATATTTATTATATATTTATACTTTATTTATCCATTTTCTGATGGGGGTGGTGCATACATGACACACTTCGCCTAAAGATATTTTGATTTTGCGCTGTTTAATGGACTTCTCAACCATTTATTGCAATTGACGTGCAAAGTTTCCTTCAAATCTCATTAAATGTCAGAGTACCTCAGCCATTGAATTTTCAAGTAAATGAGATGGATTGGTCAGCGGATGTTTTTTGTGTATTTAAAGTTTAAACCATCTGCTTTGCTGAAGAGATTACAGGATCGACAGCAGCATTGAAATGCAGTCAGTTGTTGATGGGAATGTAAAGCGTTTTGGTTATGCATCAGTATCTTCTGACACAGGCCAGTCTACTTCACAGTCTTCTGCTCAGCTGTCAAATCACTCTACAACTTCACATTTTGTTGATCGCACTATGCGGATTTACTTTAAAGCAGGATTTTGGGAATCATTTGATGGCGTGATAACAGAAAGCTGTCACCACCGGGTTACGGTTTTCATGCTTGAATTCTCCATCCGTATTCGGGCGCTTTGGAGGAGTCGGTGCACGGCGCGTACCGAGCCTCTCAATGACAGACGTAATTATTGTTTGATGTCGTGCTCGCACCTGCCTTCAGACTGTCCAAGAACTGTCAAAATCCCTTTTGTTAAGCCGCCGATTTTGTTGGCTGTAATTTCATGCGGTCGTGGTCTCAGCCGTTAATTAGTGTAACAGGGTGCGAAATGAACTAGAACATGCTTAAGAACCAGCGAAAATTACATGGCATTCCTTTATCAAGCTGCTCGAGTCCATCTTAATTAGGCTTTTATGTCACTCCTACTTATTAAATGTAGTTTCCAACATGAAAGAAGACAAACACAATGTCATTCTTGCTATGACGATAATTATGTCTTTATATTTATTCTTTATAAGAACATTCCTCAGCTAGCGCCCACCTGTCATGGTTTTCATTCAATGGTTTCATCATAAGCAAAATGACAATCCTGTTGGTTTACAAGCCCTCTTTATGTGACTTTGTGCGTCCGTTTTAGATGATTTAATCATGATTTTACTCCTGGTTTTAGTATGTGTCCTTTGAAGAGGGATCTGATTTATCAAAAAAAAAAAAAGGTTATGGTTTTTTATGACTACACATCACTTTTTATGTCAGTGCATCACTGCTCATTGATAAAGCATAAAAAGTAAACCAAAAAAAGAAGACTGAAATGTGAAGCGTTACAATATTTCTCAAAGTGCATTCAAAAACCAAGCGAAATGCCAACATGTAGTATTTTAAAGAGATAAAATAGCTTAAAGAAAGATTAAATGCATAGTCAACAACAATATATTAAATAATATATTATTTTATTATATAACAATATATTAAAAGTGAAAAGTAGGCAAATAGGAATAGTTTGGGTTCTGTGTGTGTGTGTGTGTGTGTGTGTGTGTGTGTGTATGTGTGTATGTATGTATGTATGTATGTATGTATGTATGTATATGTGTATATGTGTATATATATATATATATATATATATATATATATATATAATTTTGATCATGCTTTCAAAAAAAAAGAAATCAAGCAGCATGACTGTTTTTAACATTGATGATGATAATAATAATAATAATAATAAATGGCTTTTTGTGCACCAAATTAGCATATTAGAATGATTTCTGTAGAAATGGCTGCTGATAATTCAGCTTTGTCCTCACAGGAATAAATAACATTTAAAATTTATATTTAAATAGTTACTTAAAATTTTAATAATTTTTCACAATATTACTGTTTTACTGTATTTTTTATCAAATGAATACAGCCTTGGTGACCATAAATGACTTTTTTTTTTTTTTGGACAGATTGTTGCTTGCTTTCAAAACTGTACAGATAAGTTTTAAACACTTGTTTTAGTGCTTTATTTTGGTAATCAAATAATTGGTTGATTACTCTGATTAATCGAGCAATCGGATAATTCTTTTTTTTTTCTGTGGTAATAAAAATAGATCTAAGTAAACAATAGCCTTTAAAATGACTTTAAATACATATGTAATAGCAATGAGGCAATAATAATTAGTTAGAGCAAGTAATCATATTTTTATGTCGTGTCATGAAACACAACATTTTAATTGCAAACAGTTTGATTGCAAATGATTGCAGAGGGCGCCAACGTCCTGACGATTGTTTTTACACTTTACAGTGTGATCTAATCCTTTTTTAATATTGACTAAACAACATTTAATTCAAATGTCGACATAATCTTTAATATTTGGCCCTTTATTTGCGAAAGAAAGGCTACAGCCACTGTAATTTCTTGAATATGTGGAATTGCTTACAGTTAGCATATTGAGAGAGATACTGATGTATTCTCCTGTGTTTGCGAAGGTTTGTAAATCATTTAACTTACAAATCTGATGAAATTGCATTCCCAGATGAACGTTATAATAAACCCAAACTCCCAGCAATATGTAGAAATTGAGTATGAGACGCTCCACACATGTAAATGATAACAGTTTGTGTGAAGCAGCATTTACTGTGAACAGAACATGCATAACATACACACATGCAAATAAAACGCGTATGTTAAACCTGCATCACATATATTTATTTAAGTGAATCAGAAAATGGTCTAATAACGCTTTTTAATGGATTCTTGTCCGTGTAATGTGCCACTTACAGTATTTTGCCGGTTACTCAACACGGGCAAATTGCAGTCAAGGATTTTTTAAAGTCGAGTACTCGTATTGAATCGAAGAATCTTGACAGCCCTAAATTAGTCAGTCTTCTAGAATGCATTATTATTTTTACTACCAATGCAATGGTCACATTCACTGAATTTTTTAAATGTGATATGTATGAGTGGATCACAACATTTTGAGCGCTGACCACTTATTATAAGATAACCGGATTCACAAAATGCCGGCCTTTCGATCGAATGCAAGGTATTTTCGAGCTGTTTTTGTCACACAGCAAACCACAGGACTTTATGTCGCACCGTGAATTTTCTCCACCCAGTTATCACAGAGATATCCTCTAATTTCCCTCGGAACTGCGGAGCGCTGACATCTCAATCAGCATGTTCAAAGACGCCCTTGATCTGATCTCATCCTCTCAGGCCCTGATCACTGTGTTTCCTATTGTCCCCCCATCGATTCTGCCTCTCGGCTCTCGGAAAGCGAGGACGCACGGGGGGCGCATAATTGTATGATGATCTTAAGTGGCACGGCAGAAGAGCTCCATTCTCGGAGAGTGCAGATAATCAGGAGTACCGCCTCTAACGGGGACTCGGGAGGAAATTGTTGTCACTTATTGGGCTGGAGGATGATGGATGGTGAGGCTGGCTGTGTGTGGATCATGGTGGCTACTTAAGACGTGGAGCAGGACTGTTGGGAGGGAGGATAAAATCATTCCTATTATTAAACGCCATTTACTGCAGCTGCCGAGAAGATTCACGTCGTGGCCCTCTCCTCTCGACTCTTCTTCTCCTCCCTGTGGTCTTCCTGACTACAGATGGACATTCTGGTCAATTTGTCGAGCGTCAGACAGAGAAGTGTAGTCAATAAGCAGATAATTATTTCCATGTTATGGGCATTATTAAAATTCTATACAATTGTGTCACATTAAATGTTAAACAACGCTAAGAACTAAAACCGGTTATTTTAAGTTGTAAAAGTGAATTGAAAGTGACAGTTGGAAAATAGAGATTTATTTGTCTAGCTGTCTCATGATCTCCTATGTGTCTAACCATTGGTTTTATCTGTCTATTCATCATTCTGTCATTTTGTCTGTACAGAAGTTCTATCCATCGTTCCATCTCTTTCATTCTATGTATCAGTGTGTTTGTCTGTCCATCATTCTATCATTCAGTGTATCTGTTTTCTGTTGGCGTACTTACCATTTTATTTGTCTATCCACAGTTCCATCATTTTTTCGATTTGTGATCCTGGACCACCAAACCAGTCTTAAGTAGCATGGGTATATTTGTAGCAATAGCCAAAAATACATTGTATGGGTCAAAATTATAGACCAAAAATCATTAGGATATTAAGTAAAGATCATGTTCCATAAAGATATTTTGTGAATTTTCTACCGTAAATATATCAAAACTTAATTTTTGATTAGTAATATGCATTGCTAAGAACTTCATATGGACAACTTAAAAGGCCCTTTTGACTGGTTTTGTGGTCCAGGGTCACATATGTAGTTCCATCCATAGTCTTCTGTTATTAAATCTTTCGTTCTGTCTTTTTTTCTAAGTATCATTCTATCTGCCATTCTGTCATTCAATAATTCTATTAATAATTCTGTTATAATTCTAATAATTCAATAATCTATCCATCATTCTATCTATCATTTTATCTGTCTGTTGTTCTGTCTGTCATTTTATCTATCATTCTGTCTTTTTTCTGCCCATTGTTTAATCACTCTGTCCATAATGCCAACATTCTATCTGTAGTTCTGTCCATCATTCTATCTAGCATTGTGTCATTCTGTCTTTCCTTCTATTTGTGTTTTGCTCATTCAGTCTGTCTATCTATCTATCTATCTATCTATCTATCGTTCTATCGTTCTATCTGTCTATCTGTCTATCTGTCTATCTGTCTATCTGTCTGTCTATGTCTATGTCTATATCTATATCTGTCTGTCTGTCTGTCTATCTGTCTTACCATACTATCGTTCTATTGTTCTATCTGTCATTCTATTGTTCTATTGTTCTAACTTTTATTGTCTATCATTCCAACGTTATATCGTTTTATCTATCTGTCTTACCATACTATCGTTCTATCTATCGTTCTATCTATCGTTCTGTCGTTCTATCTATCGTATATATCGCTATCTATCGTCTCTATCGTTCTCTCATATCTATCTCTATCTATTCTCGTCTATCGTTCTGTCTATCGTTCTATCATTCTATCTTTCGTTTTATCTATCTATCTTTCGTTCTATCGTTCTATCTATCTTTTGTTCTATCGTTCTATCTATCGTTCTATGTATCATTTTATCTATCTATCGTTCTATCTATCGTTCTATTGTTTTGTCTGTTGTTCTGTCTATCATTCTAACGTTCTATCTATCTATCGATCGTTCTGTCTATCTATTTCTGTCTATAGATCATTCTATCTTTCTACTGTTCTATCTATCATTCTATCGTTCTATTGTTCTATCTATTGTTGTCATTCTATTGTTCTGTCGTTCTGTCTATCATTGTAACGTTATATAATTCTATCGCTCTATCGTTCTGTCGCTCTGTCTATCATTCTGTCTAATTATCATTCTATCATGCTGTCTATCGTTCTGTCTCGTACTGTTGCTCTATCATTCTGTCTATCTTTCTATCCTTCTGTCTATCGTTCTGTCATTCTGTCTATCTGTCTGTTGTTGTATCTGTTGTTCTGTCGTTCTGTCCATCGTTCTGCCGTTCTATCTTTCATTCTCTGTCATTGTATCTGTCTTTCTATAGTCCTATCGTTCTATCTGTTGCCTGTCTGTCTCTCTGTACTTTCTTCAAGTGTAAATTCTAGTGTTCTAATTAAAATGACAGTTATTTGAATTTCATGTTTCAGTTCTACTTGCTACATTGCAGTTGTGCTTCCTGTTTGCTTTCTCGATTCAGACTAAATACAGAAAATAAACTGGAATAAAAAAGGTATTTAAAATTTGTAAATGCATCATACTGTAAAGTAGGACAGTAAATTACACTGTACCTGATTATAGTTTAAACGTAAAGCCCAGTTTGCATTTGGTTTATGTGGAATATTCCCGTCCCTGTACCTGACTGTGGTATTGATTGTGTCTAGCATTAGTTCTGGGTGGTTCAAACCTTCTGGTAATAAAACGGCGTGTTTTTAACACACTTGTACAGCTCTATAATGGCTTTGAACATCCTCAACGTCGACGTAGAGAAGTGCCATATAAGAGGTTAATCCTTTGCTTTGTGGTGGAACTCGTCGCTCGGAGCGGGTCAGAAGGTCACGGCCGCGTCTCTTTTACATGCAGAGAGCCTCAAAAAGCGGAGGAGGACTCGTGTTAATGGAGCCGAGCCATTATGTAGCCGATAGTGTCAGGGCTGTTATACGGGCCTGTGCTTACACAGCAGATGGGTTCAATTCAATCGGTGCTTCAAACACAACATAATGAGGAGTTCAGGAGGTTTTCTCGGCGTTTGTGTTTGTTTGCAAAGGTGTTGATTGAACTCATTTAAAAGCGGCTTTGTGGCGCTGTCCTCCTAATCGTGCTTTCTATGCTATTGAGATGTTGCTTTTACATGGAAGTTGAGAGGTCACATCCTCCATATCTATGGTTTAGTCTTAAGACAGGACCTCGGGTGAACTCACCTCGTCTTTTCTTTTGATCTGTTCAAATGGGTAATGCTAAAGCTCACTTGTTTCGATTCAGCCGGAGACTTGAAGGACTAGGACGAGCACTACAGGATTCTTCAGTCTTGTAAAAGCGCTTTTTATTTAATATATTTACTCTCAGAACTGGTATCGATCCCCTAAATATAACATTACCCTCATCTCGTCGTCCTTGATATGTTGACCTCAGGTAGTGATTGCCTACTACAATGCTTGGCTCTTAAGCAGAGAAGACTTATTGAAATCCTTGCAAGCTATCAGACAATCTACTTTATGTCTTGGCTTTTGTTAATTAGGTTCAGGCACTTGGGAACAGTCAAAGTGCGCTGAAAAACTGGTAAAACTCTTCTCTAAGTGCTGTGGTGGTATATACATCCAAGCTTGTTATTTTGTTTATTAAGGATGTTGTTTGTGTGCAGAGCAAGCTTTCTGAGCGCGTGTCAGTTTAGAGCTGATTTTGTAAATACGCAGTTAGCCGATTGGAGTCCAATTAGCAGGTTTAATATACTGGAAATTATTACATTTGCTTTGGATCCAATCGAGATGACTTGTTTGTAGGTTTCTATTTCAAGAATGAGTCAGTATTATGATTGACAGAAGATTTAAAAGAGAGAGTTCATGCAGAAATGAAAAGCCTGTCGTCATTTGTTTACCCTCGTGTTGTTCCGTAGAAACAGTTTTTCTCTCAGACATTGCCATTAAATTCTACAATTACAAAGAAACAGTAAGACATATAGAATTAAGCATGAAATTTCAAAGTATAAAAACTGAAATTCTTTTTGAAGCATGCCCGTGTTTTGTGTAAACTAAAAACGGAGCATATTTTTTTTTTTTTTTTTTTTTAAGTTTTATTTTTTTTTTTTTTAGTTTTTTGTTTTATTTAATTTGTTTTATTTTAGTTTTTCCTGAAGTTTTTCAGATAACTATTTTATTTTAATTTTTTTTCTTTTTAAAGCTTTTCAGACAGCAAATTCATTTTTTATTTTATTTTATTTTATTATTTTATTTTGTTTTATTTTATTTTTTATTTTTTTCCTTAAGTTTTTTTAGAGAACAAATTTTTTTTTTTCTTTATTTTATTTTCTTTTTTGTTGTTGTTTTGTTTTTTTTTATTTTTTCCCTGAAGTTTTTTAGATAACAAATTCAATTATTTTATTTTATTTTATTTTTCTTGAAGTTTTTCAGATACCAAATCCATTTTTATTTTATTTTGTTTTATTTATTTTATTTATTTTTTCCCTGAAGTTTTTAGAGAACAAATTCTTTTTTCTTTATTTTATTTTCTTATTTTTTTTTTTGTTTTGTTTATTGTTTTGTTTTTTGTTTTTTTGTTTAGTTTGTTCCCTGAAGTTTTTTTACATGACAAATTAATTTAGTTTATTTAATTTTTCTTGAAGTTTTTTAGATACCAAATCCTTTTTAATTTAATTTAATTTAATTTAATTTAATTTAATTTAATACGTTTTTTAGATAACAAATTAATTAATTTTTTTATTTCCTGAAGTTTTTAGATAACTATTTTATTTTATTTTATTTTATTTTAATTGTTTTATTTTATATTATTTTATTTTTTCCTGAATTTCTTAGATAACTATTTTATTTTTTTTTATTTTAAATAAATGGCAAGTAACACATTGAATTTCACATCCTCCTTTTTTTTTTTTTTTAACAGCATCTGTGAAGAAAGTGGGGTCCAATGTTGTTTTGGACCCCATTAACTTTTATGACATAAACAAAAGCACCTCTTAAAAAATATCTTCAAAATAGAGATAAGTACAGATTTGGAATGATATGATGACAGACCTTTCATTTATGCATAAACGCCATGCAATCATATCCAAAGTCACATGACTCCCATCCCACCTCAGGAAAAGCCACATTCTTCATGCAATCCCAATGTACTATGAACACCGAATGCATTTTGTTATCATTTGTGTTCTAATTTAATTGCAGAAGTTGGCGACGTCTTGGGGGCTTGAGAGCCAATGTGCTCATACGTCTGCAGCCATTAAAGAGCAGTAATTATGCAACAGCCAACGCTGTGTTCAATAACCCATGCAGGAGCCTGACAGTGGCTGTTGTCTCTTAATTAGGAATTTGAATCCTTAATGCACGTATTTAAAGACAAATAATTAGACAGATATTTCCTGCCTCTCCTCTCCTGCGCTGACATGTGCGCGTAACTACAGGCTGACCCCACGTGTCTGCGGCAGCGGGGGGGACCGGAGGAAGTGAATGAAAACGTGAAGCTCGTTTCATCTGCATATTACAAAGGAATTAGCACGCGGCGAGGCGTCCGCGCCGGTAACTAGGCCAGCGACGCTTTCCAGCGCTCCTCTTCATTAGAATATCTGAACTGTTATAAATACGGTTCAGATTACGTTATTGTCTCGTTATCTTCTCTTTGCTTTGCGCGCTAATGAGTGGGACAGGGCAGCTAAACGAGCGAGTTCCGTTTACATTATTTGGAATGTGCTTTAATAATGCTCATTAGGCCGTTCCCTTTTTTGTTACTCTGCCGCTTTAATTAGATTTCTTGCTCCCCCCCCAACCGCCCTAATAAGGGCATTCGTGGCTGATAATGCCTGTAATGTATTTGTTACTACAAGATGAGACAAGAAGAAAAAGAAGTGAGATTATTTCTCTTTTTAAGTGCCTTTTAATAGAAGGAGGCTTAATTGGGGCTTGTTTGGTTTCCTCTTTTCTTTCATTTCTAATGAGTAATACGCTACTGCTCTAGTTTTTCCCGTGTTCAGAAAGCCTGTTCATTTAGGTTTCGTTTAGGCTGTTTGTAGGCCGCAGAGTTAGTTATTTATTTATTTATTTATTTGTAATATAGCTAAAAATAGAAGTTTTAACATATAAGAAAGTAGTGAGATATATTTCATTTAGGATGGATTTAAACAGATATTTTGAATTTCTTATATCAACATTATTATTAGATGTTTCAAAACCCCACTCTCTTAAAAAAACTCACTCTCTTTGGCCTTGTATAGTCTCAACCCTCGTAATATTTATTTTATTTATTTATTTATTTAGTAGTCTCAACCTCCTGGAAATTTATTTTTTAATTGTTTTATTTTGTAGTCTCAGCCCTCTTAAAATGTATTTAACTTTATTTATATTTATTTATTTATTTATTTATTTAATTAGTTAGTTATTTAGTTAGTTTTGTACTCTTAACCCTCTGAATGAATTTATTTATTTATTTATTTATTTATTTATTTATTAGTAGTCTTAACTATCTGAAAATTAATTAATTAATTTTAGTAGTCTCAACCACCTGGAAATGTATTTATTTATTTATTTTAGTTGGTAATCTCAACCCTCTGAAAATGTATTTTATTTCTTTATATTTTTAATGGTTATTTTGTAGTCTCAACCCTCTTAAAATTTATTTATTTATTAACAGAATTTATTTATTTATTTATTTATTTATTTTAGTTAGTAATCTCAACCCTCTGAAAATGTATTTATTTTTTAATTTTTTTATTTTGTTTTTTTTTATTTTTTTTATTTTATTTTATTTTAACAGGACAGTGCATATTAAAAACAGAACATCTGTAACATGCCAGAATTAGCCAAAGGCTAGTTTTCATCTGTTGTCCTGTAGGCCTGTTGTACAATGGCACCCTAAAAAAAGCATAAAATGTTATAAACAGTCAGATAAATAGCAGTAGAAAACGGCATGTTAACACAATGTTAGTCAGTTACAATAGAGACAGCAATAGCATAAAGAGACAGTGCGATTCAAATTAAATTAGTTGTGAAAAGCACAAAGTAGTCTCAGCCCTCTTAAAATGTATTTAACTTTATTTATTTAGTTAGTTTTGTACTCTTAACCCTCTGAATGAATTTATTTATTTATTTATTTATTTATTAGTAGTCTTAACTATCTGAAAATTAATTAATTAATTTTAGTAGTCTCAGCCACCTGGAAATGTATTTATTTATTTATTTTGTAGTTTCAGCCCCCTTAAAATGTATTTATTTATTTGTTATTTATTTATTTATTTATTTGTTTATTTTTAGTAGTCTCAACCATCTTACAATTTATTTATAATATTTATTTATTAATTTATTTATTAACAGAATTCATTCATTTGTTTGTTTGTTTGTTTGATTGATTGTTTATGAATATCATTATTACTACTGTCATTAGGATGGATTAAAATCAGCTGTTTCTTATTTATCTTATTAATAATATACAATCTTTTGGCTAAAATATCATTTACTAGTTTTTTCAAAACACCAAATTATGAAAATAAAATAAAATAAAATAAAATAGAATAGTAGTCTCAACCCTGTTTAAAAAAAAATATTTATTTAAATATTTATTTATTTTGTAGGGTCAACCCTGTAAAAATGTATTTATTTATATATTTATTTTTATTTAAAACAGCTACTTCCAATTTCTTATTTGTCTTAATAATAGTATTTATCTTTTGGCTAAGATATCGTCATTATTATTAGATGTTTCAAAACATTAAATCCAATTATTATTATTATTATTATTATTAATTAATTTTTGATAAATATCTTTGGTTGAATATCAAAAATATATTTCAAAACTCCAAACCCAAGTATTAAACTTTCCTTTTAATTATTATGAAATTTTTCTGCACCCTTGCAACCACACAGCAATGTTCCAAAAACAACCCTCGACAACACCTTAGCAACTGCTGCCGAGAATTGCACTTACATTATATCAAAATTGTATTTATTTATTTATTTTTGCCTTTTTAACAATTTGGAAAGTCGAGAGATGGAGTATGATGTAGGATGGATTCATATCTGCTGTTATGTGCGCATATACACATCTCTATCTGCCACAAGTTCAACTTGTAATGGCCTCATACAAAAAACAGTCTCATTTCCTCCCTAGTGATTGCTGTGAGCATTTCAGTGCCCTGGCACCCATGTGTCTGCTTTAACCGACACGTTCGGGTCTTAACCTGATATAAGGAGCAGGGAGAACGAAGAGCGAGACACTCGCAGACAGAAATCAATGGCAGTTGTCAATGAAGTCCAAGGTCATCATGCCCCCCTGAACCAATAGATTAAGGGAGCACCCATTTGGCAGGAGTTCTTTTTAGGTGGGGACGGAGCATTTGACATCTCCTCCTCAGCAATGATGGGCCGTGCATTATCTCTTGGAGGTTTTTCAGGTTTTGTGTTGCTCTGAGACAGGGAATAGCTGATATGTTTTTATTAAAATGATTGTAGCTTTTATTTAATTCATTTGAATTAGTTGTAATTCATTTTCCCAGAATAGCATAGGATTTTAATATCAGCTATATGTCATTTAATGGCTTTTATGTTAAACATAGTTTTTTTTTAATGAAAAAATAATTAATACATAATAATAATAATAGGTATTATTATTATTATTATTATTATTATTATTATTATTATTAATGAATGCCTATTATTGTTTTTACTAAAAATAACTATAATTATAATAATTATTGTTGTTATTCTAACTTATAGTTATTATATATTATTAGTAATATATATAATCAGTAAAAAATATTATTTTATTATAAAAATTTGCATTTTATTGTTAAATAAATTAATAAACTTATTAATGTTAAATTATTAATATGCTTTTATAATAATAGATAATAATGATGATTATTGTTGTTGTTACTAGTTTTTAATAAAATAATTGCATATATAATAATATTAATACTAATACTATTCCTATTTATTAGTAGTAGTAGTACTATTGGTATTATTATATTATTATTTTAATACAAAAAGCGTTATTATTAGTAGTAATTAATAAGAAAGATGATTATTATTGTTAAAATAATAAAATAACAATATTGTTGTCATTGTAATTATTATAGTTATTATATATTATTAATAATATATAATTATCAACAAAATATTAATATTAATGCTTTTAATAATAGGGAATAATGATGATGATGATTTGTTGTTTTGTAGTTTTTCAAAAAATAATTGCATATAATAATAAAATGTATTATTATTTAATAAAATATTAATAGTAGTAATTAATAATAAAGAAATAAACAAAAAATCTAAAAAATAAAATGCTAATAATTATTGTGGTTATTAATTATAATAAACTTAATAAATAAATAATAGTCATTTTATATTATTATTAATATATAATTAATAAAAAGATTAATGAATATTAATGATGATTGTTGTTATTCAAATAATAATAATTATTGTTAATAATAATAATAATAACAATTTAATGACTAAATAAATAGCATTACTAATAATTATCATTTTATTCATAATAATAACTATTATTATTATTGTTGTTGTTGTTGTTGTTGTTAATATTAATAATGGTTGTTATTATTATTTGGCTTTTTATTATTTGTATTTTTTTATTAGTTCATGAACTTTAATAATTATTACATTGTTAATAATAATAATTATTATTATTATTGTTGTTGTCATTATTGTTTTTTTATTATTATTATTATTATTATTATTATTAGCAAATTTTTATTATTGGTCATTCCTACTAAGTTATAAATAATGTACAGCCTTTTTTGTTATTTTAATGATTTCTTTTAGATTTCATCATAAACTACATACAAACTCTATCAGACGTTCCTTGCGATGGATTTTGTTAAATATTAGATCTTTAAGTCTTGAATAAGAAAGAACAGAACAGGGATCTAAAATGCAATCAGGTGAGGACAGTTAATGCTTGCGTACGGCAAAATTATCATAAATAATAATGGAATAAATGAGCATCCACATGCTGGGATTTTTCAGCTTCAGCCTTTAATATGAGAAGCTTTGCAGGATATCCCACAAGCCCTGCTGTGAATAAATACACATCCTGACTGTTTTGCCTGAAAGTGTTTATCAAATCACCTCTAAACTCCTGAGAGGGAGGGTTGGAGGGCCGAAAAGGAGGAGTCAGAAGGCCCCATATGAGACGTTTCCTCCTCTCTCTCTCTTTGGCCTTGTAGTCTCAACCCTCTTAAAATGTCTCGTCAGAAGCGGAGTTTAAAGGATGTGCTCCTCTACCCCCCTCTGTGCTTGTCACGGGTGATGGGTGACATGGGCGTCTTGGCGGCTGCCACCACTGTTTACATAATTTCGACATGGCCGCAGGGAAAAAGAGACTACGGGTGCAACGATCTTCACTTCACACTCCTCCAATTAGAAAGGCCCCTGCTCCGCCGCTTAGCACGGCTCTCGGGGAACGCGAAGATTCCAGCTTAACTTTTCAGCCCGCGGGGATCGGCAGGCTGAGTCACCAAAGAAAGATGCCGCCGTGGAGTTGAGAGGACGTTTAAGACAGACTAAAGATGCCCCAGTTTATCTGACAACATGTTAAAATGGTGGACGTGACGTGGAATTTGGTGCCAGAAATATTTTGTGAGCACTGAAATGTATTTGTGAAGTCAAAATCGGTCTTGTCGTGAAGAATTTTTCGTTGAGGTAATACTGTATCAAAACTGGATGTCTTACTCTTCCTATATAATTCCTATATAATATAATATAATATTAAAGTGAATCTTTAAAAAACTAATAATTTAATCAGAATTTAAATTTTTTCAAATTTTTGAATTAATTTTGATACTTGCTACAAATTAATTTAATTTTTTATATTGTACATTCTGACACTTTGATGCCCAAATATACACTATAAAATACTATATGTAATGCCTAAATATAATGTAATAATATAATATAATATAATATAATATAAAAAAATAATAATTTAAATGTAATTTTGAATTAATTTTGATACTTGCTACAGATAAAATAATATAATATATAATGCCTATATAATATAATATAATATAATATAATTAGTATAATAATGTAGTATAATATAATATTAAAGTGAATCTTTAAAAAACTAATAATTGAATCAGTTAAATGTATTTTTGAATTAATTTTGATACTTGCTACAGATTAATTTCATTTTTCATATTGTACATTTTAACAATTTGATGCCCAAATATAATGTATAAAATGTAATAATCTAATCTAATCCAATATAATCCAATATAATATAATATAATATAATATAATATAATATAAAACTAATAATTTCATAAGTTAAATATAATTTTGAATTAATTGTGATTTTTACTACAGATTAATTTCTTTTTTTATATTGTATATTTTAACAATTTCACTTAAGGTAAATCCTTAAAATAAATTATAATTGAATTTTGAATTCATTTTGATACTTGCTGCATAATAATCTCATTTTTCATATTGTACATTTTAACAATTTGATACCTAAATATAACATAAAAGAAGATAATATAATGCCTAAATATATAATATAATATAATATAATATAATATTCACCTAAAGTGAATCTTTACAAAAATAATCTAATAAGTTAAATGTATTTTCTAGTTCATTTTGATACTTGCAACAGAATAATTTAATAACAAAATAAAATAATAGTCACTTCAAGTGATTCTTTAAAAAAAACGAATAATGTAATAAGGTAAATGTAACAATAGTTAACAATTTGATGCCTAAATATAACAAATAAAATAATATAATAATATCTAAATAATAAAATGTTTATTATTACTAGTGTTTTGTTTATATTGTTTGATTTTGATTTATTTTGGCAATATATTATAGAATTTTAATATCAGCCCATAACATCAAAATGATCGTTGGCTTATCTGTATTGGTTAGAAGTTATTTCTTTTTATTTTTTTTATTTAAATTTAGCATCACATTACCGACATAAAATGGTCATGAACAGTTTCGCTTGCTTTTTATCTCTCATATCCATTTCCTCTTTTTGCTTGTATTTTTTTTTTTTTGAATACAATTGATCAAGCATTAAATAAATCGCCCTCATTACGCCTAATGACCGCATATGATATTTAGCTTCTTGGTTTGGGCCGTAATGCATATTTGATTGCTACATTAATTGCCTGTGCACACCTGTGTAATGCTAATGCGCTCCCTCCAAAACTTTTTTCAAGTTCCACTGCAATCAAAGTACAGAAAACTGTAGAGAATCGTATTCCCAATTGTGATGATACCACAGAGTCGAACTTTTTTTCTGAGAGCCTTCTCATTTGAAAGAGGCCTTTGATGTCTCTAGTCGCTGGAGCTCTGCTTAAGTGAACTGTAATCTCTGGCATTAAGACTCGCTCTATCTTTATCTCCATCCCTGAAACATGAAATGAATTACCACCAAATTTTCTCCTCTCTCAATTTGGCCCTCACCTTGCAATAGGGGTCATTTCCTTAATTGGGCCCTTGATTCGCCCAGCCATTTCTAACCTTTTCGTGTCATCAGAGAAGAATAGCGAAATAATCAATAGTTGGTTTTTTTGTGAACGGAGGTGAATGTAAAATTCGACCCGGTGCGCTTGTTTGCGTGACCCTTGCGTGAGTCTCACACAAAATCATTGTCAAAGGAAGCAGAAATACAGCACATTAGTGTAATTTTGTAGCCTGAATGGCTTTATTCCGTCTCTAAAAGAAAGCTTTTTTTCTTAAACGTCTTAATGCGAGCAACGTCGTCTTGCGATGACGGCGCTTGTCCGACCTGCTTACCCTGACGTGCCGAGATGGCTTTTCTCTTCCGTGTATTTATAGAAACGTTGCATTAAGCCTGTGCCGTGTTTTGTTTATTTGTTGCTTTTTTAGGTACAAGCATTTCTTGAGGGACTTGACAGAGAACACCGGTCCAGACAACCCGGAGTTTCAGCAGCTTTCAAGTAAGAGGCACCGCCGTCTCGCAATTCGACAAACACTCTCTTATCCTGTTAGCGCTCTGTGACAAAAATGTTGATGGGTTTAGCCTGTCTGGATTTTTTTTCTTTTTATTATCTGTTTATTGTCAGGATCTGTATCAAGCTGCGGAATCACATTCACCCAAAGTCACACTTGTTATGCTTGTCAAATTTGCTTTCCACTCTAGTTTGTCACTTACAGAGCAACCTAAAAAGAGATCACTCGACGTGTTTGTGATGATGAGGTGCTTTGCGGAGATAAGCATTGCGGAGGATACCGTGGCCTGTTGAAGCAGGTGCAAACGCTGCAGTCGTGCCAAAACAAACCGGCGTCTTAAAGGGAAGAAAAGTTTTTAAGCTGGCAGCCGAAAAGACAGCCTCCCTTGTCTTTGTTAGGGTGACAAAGAACAACTCCGGGCCGCCGTCGTAGCGCTCGCGCGTTGTTATTGTCACCGGGTGGCTTTGCTCGCCGAGGATGAAAGTACGGCAAAGCTTAACGTGAGTCTAAATTCTCGATGTGGATTTTGACATAATTAATAGGGACCAGATCAGAGGATATCAACCATGCGAAATATAAATAAATAAAATCTCCGGCATCAACAGAAGCGCCGATAATGACTCATTTCTATCGTCAAATAAACAGCAAATCCGACTTAAGAGCCAGTGTACACAAGGAATTATTTATGTGTATCAATTAAAATCTCATTGGTTGCTTGCTGCTTTTGCTTACAAATTAAAACAGCCCCTGATTCTAAGATGAAGGTACATATCCAGATTTGCCCCTCCATTGCCTCTTCCTCTTCTCATTAGAGCTGCTTTTTAAGCTCACTCGCTTTTTTTTTAAGAGGAAGAGGGAGAAATAGAAAAAGTTTCCTCAATCGGCCTAGGCGTATTGTAAAGGGAATTATTTAAAAACAACCCCCCGACAAATTATATTGTATCTGATTAAGCAAACTAGCAGTGAAACTCACGAGAGGCTTTGTTGTTGTTTTCCAGTTTTCTTTTTGTGTGTTGATTTCTTTTATTGCCCTCTTTACTCCCCTCATCACACATGCTCACGTATGCAGCGAAACGCTGCTGTTTTAATTATCATAATTGCGGCGTTCGTCGATCGTGCGCGTTTCGGAGCGCCTGCGTTTCCCTACAGCCAAGTATCTCCCGAACTCGTTGGCGAAGACCGTCAAAGGTTAATTAAAAAAAGTTAACACTCGAGAACTCCTCGGACCAAGTTCTGTTTAAACATACTGAATGTCTAAAATAAAAAGACAGAGAGAAAGTGTTCGTAGAATGTGGAATGAGATGGTATTAATAATGCATCAGCCGTAGCTCTGTTGAAACACAATTATAGAGAGGGTTTTCTTAAAAGGGAAGGACTGAGAGACGGCCCAGTCATCTCTAAACAGTCACTTTGTTTGGTTTTGCTTGTAATTGTTCTAAAGATAAGCGACTCAATTAGGCTGTGATTATTTTACTATGAGGCAAACGCCCCGAGCGCTGTGTTCATTGTCTGAATTGTTAGAGTCAATAAGACCAAAGCTGGGTTTAAAATTAGTATCCATCTGCTTGTTTGTGTGCTTTTTTCCTTCTTAATGAGTTGATGTCTACATTAGTTCATGAATTCCAGAGATGTTTTCTCTTTTAGTTGCGAACTAAAATCTGAAACTCTTCGCTCTACATTTAGATCACGTTTTGACGCTTTTATGTTGCACATTGTGCTTCCAATAAAGCAGTGAAGTACAGAAATCTGTTTTTGTGTTTAGCAGACAGAGCTACACAAGTTAAAGTCCTGTTGTATGTAGGTCTTGCGCTTTTGATGGCTTGCACAACATCCTATGGCAAGGTCTTCACCCAATCAGGAATGTTTGGATGTGTTAATGCACCCTCATCTTTCTCCAGGGGGTTGATGGTGAAATCAAACATTGTGTGGAGGCCAAAAACAAACTGTTATTATCATATTGCAATAATGCAGTCTGCATAATGCATGAACGCCTATGGGTGTACACTTATTAGCGTGTCATGCTGTTGTATTACTCATTTGACGCTGGTAATATTTTCAAAAATGCAAATGTTACTGTATTGAACTATGTGTACTGTTTTCGTGGAACTATCAAATTATTCAGTTATGGTAATGATTTGACACAAAGAAGTGCATATATTGCTATTATTTGAATAAATCATTGATTTGCATTGTGTTAATGCCATTAAAGTTATGCATTTGTATCTGTAAACAAACATTAGAAGCAAACCAAACACATATGACCGAAGCGTGTCACTTTTTGATGTCAAAAATGGTTTGAAATTTCGTTTCGGCTGTCCCGACTAGCCTGAGAGCTGCAATACGTGACAGCCAATTAAGAGGGAAATTGGAGAGTGTTGCATTGCAAAGTGTTTTTCAATTTATAGCACTTTCTCCATGTTGTTAAAGAAATAGTAACCCAAAAATGAAAATTCTGTTATTAATTACTCACTCTTATGTCGTTCCAAATCTGTAAGACTTTCGCTCATCTTCGGAGCACAATTTAAGATACTTTTAATGAAATCTGAAAGCTTTTTGACCCTGGACATACAGCAAAGCGATTGACACGTTCAAGGCCCAGAAAGGTAGTAAGGACATTGTTAAAATAGTCCTAGCAACATCAGTGGTTCAACCGTAATGTTATGAAGCTATGAGACTTTATTCAATAAATGCGTCAGTCTTCGACGCAAGTTGAATAAAGTAGAAGAAATTGGCCTATTTTATCAATGTCCTTACTACCTTTCTGGCCCTTGAACATGGTAAAGACGTTGCTGTTTATGGAGGGTCAGAAAGCTCTCGGATTCATCAAAAATATCTTAATTTGTGTTTCGAAGACGAACAAAGGTTTTATGGGTTTGGAACGGCATGAGGGTGAGTAATTAATGACAGAATTTACTTTTTTGTGTGAACTATCCTTTCAAGAAAGTAACAGTAATCTCATAATTGATGCATCTAATCTGCAATTAGTCATGTGAAGTGTTTACCAACATGACAGAAACTTAAAGCCTAAAACTGTGTCTTTAAATGCACGCAGTCTGACAAGCTTCAGTCTTTCAGTGTGTGCTTGGCATAGAGAGGAATTTTAGCGTTTAGTTTGTTGTGCTCGCAGAGTTTGATTATGTGTCCATTCAGTTCCTTCCGCTGTTTCATGCCATGTGCCCTTTCGGTGCAGAGGCAGTGAAAGCCGTCTCAGAGGTCGCCCAGCGGATCCAGGACAACGCTCGCAGCCATGAGAACCACCTGCAGCTGCGCAGAGTCCAGAAACAGCTGAAGGGCCGAAAGACCAGAATCCTGACTCCAGGTTAGAGACTGTGATCTTCCATTCTTTTTATCTCCCACAGCTCCGTGGAGAGCCAGAGAGTTAAGCGGATGAAGGAGGTCAGATGGAAGAGTGTGGAAAAGTAGTCTTGTTTAAAAGAGACCCAGCTGTTTGGCCATAATCAATAGAGGCGATAGCGGGCGGTTTTGTTTTCGTCAGCCACAATCGTAGAGAATTAACTTTAGAGTTTATCGACAAGTTCTCTGCGCTAATTGGTAATGGAGGGGAAGTGTGCCTTAAGTCAGTTCTTTCCATCTTTCTTCTCTTGTGCTACTTGTGGAGTGGAGGTCCTTTCTTCCTTCTTATTTATCCCAAGGGAGAATGCCCACGTGTGAAACAAAAGAGAAGGAGATGGAGAAGGAAGGGGGAGAGAGAGAAAAAGACAGAGAGGGCCTTGTCGTGAATGCCTTGGCCTGCCAATCTCCCCCAGGACCAATTAGCGCCTCTCCTCATCTTGTGGGCCGGCAGATAAAAAGGAAGCTGGGAGAAAGGGAGCGAGAGAGAGTGTGTGTGTGCACAAAGGTGGTTGGGAGGCTGGCGATGAATACCCAACGAGCACTGGGCTCATTTCACACAGCGCCGGATGTAGGAAGAGTGTTAAAAAAAACTCTCTCATCCTGTTTTTCCAGGACTCTAGAATTCTACCGAGGTCCTTTCTCTTGTCCAATAAGGCTTCCTTTCTTCCACTTGCACTTTTTCTGACTTCACAAGGCCGAACCGAACCAGGCCATCCCAGCTTATCTCACCCCAGCCCCTCCATTTCCTCAGATGTGCCCTAACGAAAGTGATGCTTGACAGATGAGAGGCTTCGGAGCCCCTGAACAATATTAAGTGGCCGGCTTGGAGATAAGGGCAGTGTAATTCTCAGACGCAAAGCTTGAATCAATGGGACATTGATACGGCAGACAGTCTGTCTGTTTCCTTGGAGTCCTCGGCAGGACGTTGCCGCCACCACAGCTTTCCAAGGGCCAAGCCGAAACTCTCCGGCCTACAGAGCGTAATGGAAAGACGAAGAGCGAAAGATGAGACCATTCCATGCCCTTTGGATGCCACTACATATATGCCAGAAACAAACCACCAGTAAAATCATCAGCCAACACATTGAAAGTGCACTACGCAAGGGGGCAATGAAGTTACATTCAAATATCTGTGCCATTAATCCAGATCTGTTATTTTCAGGTTACTTTTGGGGTGTTTTCACACTTGTAGTTTGGTTTGTTTGGTTTATTTGGTCCGTACCAGAAAGGGAAATTATACATTTGGTCCTGGTCCGTTTAGCATTCACACTGGCATTTTTGACAGCGAACCTTAAGATGCAGAACCTAAAGGCATAGTGATACGTTCACAACCTGATTGGTCGAGTTGAATGACATATATTTCGTGACGGAACTTACCGGACACTTCAGTAGTCCATGCTCGTTGCCTGTTTATGATTTTATTTTTACCACCTGCGAACTCACAAAGAGCTCATAAAAGGCACTTTTCTGCCTCGTTGCTCCACGTTTGCCCTCTGCTCATTTTGTTTTGGATACACCGTTTGTTCCCTTGTTTGGTGCGCACCAGGTTTTGGATGGCAGCGTTCACACTTACTCAAACGAAGCTCACTAACAGAGCAATCGCACCAGGGTTCGTTTTAATGGAACCAAACATGACAAGTGTGAACACACCCTTGGCCTAAAAGAGAAAACTGATAGTTCACGCCATTTATCAATTGCCATAATTACAGGATTCTGACTTGGAACAAGCATTCACATGTTCTCATAGAACGCAGAATGTTCAGACTTCATTACATTCCGTAATTACGGTAATTCCAACAAGATCAGAATGCACCATAACCATAGAAGACAATTTACTCCTACTTGTGGTAATAAATCCTTGAATTGGTAGGATTGCCTGCATAGTAGAGTATGTTTTGGCTTTAAAGTCACAATTGTTCCGTACAATTGAGTAACCTGAATCAGAACAAAACTTTAAAGAGGGCTCGTGGGCTTTGAATACTGTAGATGAACACCTGAATCCCCTTTTAACTGACATGAAAGGGTAACCTATCCAACAAAGCCTTCTCAAAATTAACAATGATCTGACTTGCCATTCCATCACTTTCAAATCGAGAAATGCTTTTATGTGTCTCTGGGTCTTTGGCTTGGTCACATCAGGAGGACCCCAGGCGCTTTGTAGTGCAACCTTTAGCGCCCTGCAAACCACTAGGTCCTTTGTAGCTGGGCAGAGGTGCTCTTTGACAGGGAAAGTTGAAAGCGTTCAACATGAAGAGGGGGATCTCCAAGTTCCTGCTCTTTGAACTGAGCCGATGAAGCCTTCCTTGGATATGTCAGTCCAAACCAAGGAAGAGGCATACAGATTCACATTAAACAGAAGCGTTCTCTACCGTTATACCTGCAGACAACTTGATGTTTTTGCCACTGGGTGTCTTGTTATTGAGTTTGTACACTTGTTAGCATTGTGGATGCGCAGGTGAAATCATCAGGCGTGACTATCTTGCTAGAACTTGAACATGTTACCAATTTAAGGAAGCCAAAGAAACCATTAAATCCAATCTGCACATGTCGCCCTGGAGTATCACAGAATGTGTCTTCGTTGTTGCCTCATATTAAACCTGTGGCATTTTAAAAAAGCGGTTTGACCCCTACTTGACCCCTCTGCTAATCATAGAGTGCTTGTCTGTCGCTCAGAGCATCCATTTTGAGCTCCGCGCTCGTGCTATCGCCAGAGCTGCAATCACAAGGTTCACTGGGGCAATTAAGGAATCAGTAGCAGGAATGAAATTTCATCTTATCTATCCAAATGTCAGCATCTAATTTAGTTTCCATCATGCAACTGCCAATCACTGAGAAGGGAGATTGGTTGTCTCTTTTCCGTCTCAAGTCATGTAAACCTTGTGCTTTTCATTCTCTGCTTGAAATTGACTTTTGAGCTAGACAATAGGTAAGTCCTTCATCCATTTCCTTGTTATCTCTTCTCGTCGTAGGGAGGTGGTACATTCGGGAAGGCTGGTTAAAGACAGTGCCCCCTAAAGGCACGGAGGCAAAACCCAAGATGTTTTACCTGTTTTCTGACATCCTGCTCCAGGCCAAACAATGCAGTCCCATACATCCTACCAATGGAAATAAGTTTGCGTGCCAGCGAATCTACCCACTGAAGGAGTGCACCGTGGACAAAGTCTTCGGCCACACCAAAAGCCAAGGAGGCCTTATTAGTGTAAGTTTAAAAAATTGGATGCAGTTTGCTATGTTTACAGCTCAAATGGATTTATTCTTGTTCATAATTTAGTAACCACTAACTCCACTAAAAGTAATCACCAAAAAAAAAAAGTTGACTTCTGGACAAACAGGACAAATTCACCCTGCATGAGTCAGTGGTGTGTTGATGTTCACACTTTTTTGCGAAATCTGCTTACCATTGGCATACTTATGATTGTCTTTGCATTTTGAGGGATAATTGGCAAAAAAGTGGTTTATTAAAAATACTGGTAACACTTTAGTATAGGGGACAATTCTCACTATTAACTAGTTACTTATTACCATGCCTATTATTAACATATTAGCTATTTATTAGTACTTATAAAGCACCTATTTTGCATAACCATATTCTACATACCTAATTCTAACTTAACAACTTCCTTGCTAACTATCATAAAGCAGCAAATTAGTAGTTTATAGAGGTAAAAGCCATAGTTAATATTTTGTTAATAGCGAGAACTGGACTTTAAATCTTAGTATTTTGGTCACACATTATTTTAATCTCCTGCTTCATTAAAGTTGCCCACGCCAGATGTAGAATCATGATTTGGTTGAACTGAGAATGATTGAACGCGCAGTACAATGGATATTATTGTAGTAGAAATTCTAATTGATTTTTAGATTCTGTAATCAATGCATTAAATGTTCATTGGTGGATCAATGCATTTTTACAACTGCAAGTTGTTGCTTTTTCCTTTGGGAAAATATAACTCTTTTATCCATTAAAATTCCTCATAGGCCCTTTTCAGATCCATCAAATATATCTGAACCCTATGTCCCTCCCCACACTTATTGTTCTCAGAATGACTTGATCTGCAAAAAATGATCAATTTATCATTCTCCTTCTTGCACTAATTACTCGAGTTCCTCATAAGGCTTCAAGTTTTAATGTCTCCACATGGCTTGATCTCTTTCCAGGTCTCTGTGCTGCCGCTGTGTGACAAATTACGTCTAAACGATCTCCGCACTCTCATGAAACATTCAGACGAATGTATCGTACGCCACAAAGTGACTTAATTCAAGAGATCCAAGAGCTTTTTGACCTTCCATAGACATAGGGTGACCACCTGGCAGTAGATCTGTTGCAGGACATAGATGTGATTTTGCAGAACACGAGTGAGACCGATACATTTTCTACTATGTAAGTACTGATTACATCCGTTGTCATATACGCTGGTTTATGTTTTTGAGCGCACACATGCGATCGAGAGAGAGCGTGTCTTTTTTTTATAAGAGTACAGAGAATCCATCTGCGAGAGAAGAGATTTGTGCTTGACGCAATAATGCGCTCTAGACATTTGTCGTTAAAATAACGCCATAGAAACCGCCTCAAACAAACTATTAAAATAAGAAGAAAGTTGCGTCTGAAAGCTGCATCGATTTTTTTTTTTTTATTTTATTTTTTTTTTAAATTGGTTAAAATGAATGGAAAATATCTTGTTTTTTCGTATGTGCTTGACCATTTCTGTCAGTGGTGCTAGATCACTTGATGAGCTTCGCAAATCCTTAGAGCTAAACCTACGCCACAAAAAGAATAAATAAAAAGTTTTCTTAAAAAGGCAAAAGAACACATGGACGTTTTATTAATGATGATTAAAAACCAACAGAGTGATGAAAATGCAGGACATTTTCTGAATGGGGGACAAGGGGTGGTCACCCTACATAGACAGCAAGGGTCCCTCCACATTCAGTGTCCAGAAAGGTAGTAAGAACCTCATTAAAACAGTCCATGTGACAACAGTGGTTCAACTGTAATTTTATGAAGCTATGAGAATACTTTTTGTGCACAAAGAAAACAAAAATAACAACTTTGTTTAACAGTTCTCCTCTGCGTCACCCTAGCGCAATTTTGGAGAGTATCACGACAAATGTGCGTGCTTGACGTAGAACACGTGTGCACCACACTTTGTTTAAGTTTAGAGGAAAGTGCATGTATGCATCACGATACTCTTCAAAATGGCGCTAGGGTGACGCAGACGAGAATAATTGTTGAATAAAGCTGTTGTTTTTTGCGCACAAAAAGTATTCACATAGCTTCAAAAAATTACGATTGAAACACTGTCACATGGACTATTTTGTTGATGTTCTTGGTACCTTTCTAGGCTTTAAGCGTGGAAGGGCTCTGCTGTCTATGGAAGGTCAGAAAGCTCTCGGATTTCATTAAAAATACCTTAATTTGTGCTCCGAAGACGAACAAAGGTCTTACGGGTTTGGAATTTTTGGGTGAACTAACCCAAGGCCGAAGACACTAGTGGTCCACGCTGTTATGTCACTGGTGTGCTTTTTTAGCACGTGGAATAGACCTAAAGAACTGCGGGAAGGCGCTCGCATCACTCCATCGGATTAGATCACAGATCCATCTCTTCCGCTTGGCCGCTGAATGCATCTTCCCGAAACCCTGTCAGCGCTCAGCGCTCCTCTCCTCTCGTCAGCCTGGGCCGCGGCCGAGGCTGCATATTATCTAATGGCTAGAAATGGCATTTCATTAGCCCGTTATCCCACAGAGGCCTCAAATGCATACTCAATAGCATTAGGTGTAATTTCTCATAAGGACACATTATTGATCCCGGTTCCACCCGCCTCCCACCTGGACCGAAGGGGAAAGAGGCTGTCAGCACTCTCTGGCCCCTCCCCGGCCGGGCCGTGAAGAATTAAAGCCAAATTAAATTTGACAGCTGGAAATGCCATGGCAATCTATATGCAAAGTTTGAAAGTAGTAGTAGTAGAGGAAAATGCGCTATGAAAATTTTGGCTCTCTCTCCCCTATCCATTTGTCTAGATGAGCGAGTGTTTGTATACGGATAATTTCTTCCCTCCTTTTCTCTTTCTCTCGCATTTCCCATCTTCGCATCCCCCTCCCTTTTCGTCTCTCCGTCTTCCTCTCGCGGCTCGCCGTCTTTCTTCCTCCACCTCCTTGAATATTATTCTGCATCCATGACCGATTCCCTTTGATGTATAAATAATCAAGTGAAATTATGTGCGTCGAAGAGGCTCCGTGCTCCGCCGTTCATATTATACAAAGTAATTTCTACCTAAGAGGGTCAGATTTCCTGACAAATCCCTAATTACCGCATCGCAATAGAAGTGGAATCTATTTGTGCATAAATCAGGCCACCCGTCGCCCCGCGCGGCGGACCCCTAATATCGCGCTCCGCTCTGCCTCGCTCGCTGAACTCGGTAATTAGATAATACTTTTGATGATGGTACATTTGAAATCTTAATCTATTTAATGCCTAATGAGAAACAAGGCCCCCCCGCCTCCTTAAAATATAACCGGAGCGTCATTACTTTTTACCAGGTGTCCATTAAAGACCCGGCTCCGCTCATCATTACGATTCCGTCCCCGGTCGTAATAAAGATTAGGCCTGATTATTGATATGCCGTCGGTAACTGCTGCCGTTTCCTCCACTCGGGCGGCCGCAGGTAAATGTGAAAGGTCATTTAATATTTTCGAGGCCCCAATTATAATCCACTCTAATGGGTCCCCGTTGTAATTATTCCGAGGATAAAGCCTCTGCCTTTGTTTGGGGTTGGATGGTTCCCGTTGTCTTGTTTGACATGTGTAATCTAGCAGTAAAGTCTCCTCAGTGCGGATGAGTGATGGTAATTGCTGTTGACTCAAGGATGAGCCATCTGACGGGAGGCGGAGAACGTGGGCCGAGCTCAGAAAACTTGTCCTCCAAGTGCAGATCATTGCCAAATTAGCAGCTGAGAGCATCAACTGGCACATCTGTGCGCCTTTGGGCTCGAGAACGTGTTGCTTCCTCTGCAGCTCCTTCGCATTTTCGTGACCTATTTTGAATCCGATTGAAAATCGAATCATTAAAGGCTAGGAAGTTATTTACTTAAATGTTACTAACAGTGTTTGTGAGATGGATTAAGGCAGCTCACCTTTAATGTTAAGGCATTAAAATTCGTTAAGACTTTAAAATGCCTAGTTGTGGCTTTTCGTCCTCTGTGTCTGTAGGCTATATGCTTGGAGAGCTGTGAAGTCAGTACTGTGAATCATAAGATCACAAATGTTTGAGATTTTGAGACTGTGGTCCATGTAAACACTGGCGGCGACACTAACAAACTAGTTCATGGACGCCCTCTAGTGATCCAGTGGAATTATGTGCACAGCAACATATATGTTGGTTTCAAATGATTTTGAAAGACAGCTTTACCATTTTCAAAAGCTGTATTTTCATAACACTTTTTCATTTTCAGTGTACATGTTTTAATCATTACTTCTGATAAATAAAATGAATGTAAAATATATGCACTACCAGTCAAAAGTTTTTGAATAGTAAGATTTTTAATGTTTTTAATGAAGTCTCTTTGGCTCACCAAGCCTGCATTTATTTCATTCAAAGTACAGCAAAAGCAGTACAATTGTGAAATATTTTTACTGTTTAAAATAACTGCTTTCTATTTGAATATATTTTAAAATGTAATTTATTCCTGTGATCAAAGCTACATTTTCAGCATCATTACTCTTCAGTGTCACACAATCCAGAAATCATTCTAATATGCTGATTTGCTGTTCAAGAAACATTTTTTATTGTTAATATCAGTATTTAAAACAGTACATTTTTAGGACCCAAAGATCAGCATTTTTTTGAAATAAAAAGCTTTTGTAACATTATACACTATACCATTCAAAAGCTTGGGGTCAGTATATTTTTTTTAATAGAAATTTATATTTTAAATTGATCAAAAGTGATGATAAAGACATGTTTATGTTACAAAAGATTTCTATTTCAGATAAATGCTGTTCTTCCGAACTTTATATTCATCAAAGAAATCTGAAAAATTCTACTCGGCTGTTTTCAGCATCATCATAAAAATAATAAATGTTTTTGAGCAGCAAATCTGAATATTAAAATGATTTCTAAATGATCATGTGACTGGAGTAATGATCCTAAAAAATTGGCTTTGAAATCACAGGAATAAATTACATTTTAAAATATATGTAAATAGAAAACAGTTATTTTAAATAGTAAAACTATTTCAAAATTTTACAGTTTTTGCTGTACTTTGGATAAAATGCAGGCTTGGTGAGCAGAAGAGACTTCTTTAAAAAACATTAAAAATCTTACTGTTCAAAAATGTTTGACTGGTAGTATATATATTAATATTTACAGTTTTTGTCACATTATATGGTATTTTAAACATTGGTTAGTTGACTTTCATGTGGTTAATAAAGGTTTTTCAAATAGCAATTTTGTTAAAATGCATAATGCAAACATTTATAATTGTTTGTAATTTTTAACTAATAACTAATAATGTTAATTTATTATTATATAATTATTTAATGCATTTCTTAATGCATTTCAATTAATGTATGATATGAATATTTCATCTTACAATTATACCACCAAATTCATTGCTTTTCAGTGTCCTTCACCAGTTTCCCCTTTTGCATAAGCTTTCAATCTCTTCCACTAACTCTAAACGATTTCTCTCTTCTAGTTGACCTTCGCCAGGGCCAAACTGCTTCTAATGTCCGAGGATCAGAGGGACATTAATGATTGGTACCGTAGCATCTGCTTGGCTATTGGGTGAGTATATCTATCCCTAAAAAGCCTAAACATTTTAGGTTACCAGGCCTAAAATGGCAATCCACCCAGGTTTTGAAGTTAAAGCATCAACGTGGCTCGTAGTCATCAGTCTTTTACACTGTAGTTAGTGTTAGCATAACATCAGTGGCCTTTACTGTCTCACAGGACCTGAGGGCAGGGCGATGGTTGACATGGGGCGAGCTCGTCACAGGGGACAGTCCCGACTCTCAAGGCTAGGCTAATTAGTTTAGCACTGTCTGAGTGATTGGGAGGGACAGACTGTCACCTCGTGCCATCTTCATAGTGGGGAGCTCCTCACATGCGGCCTTCTGCTCAACCTACAGGCCCAGGGGAGCACAATTAGAGACCGAGTTGGACAGGTTGTGGTGGCTGAGGTCAGAGGTGATCGCTATTGTATGAGGGGGTACACTATGTGTGTGAGGAGTCTGGTTGCTGTCCTACTTGTACAATGGGGTCCAGTACTTTTTTTTTTTTAATTAATTAATATTTTAATTTTTTGCACAAGTCCTACCCTTTAATTGTTGTTGTTGTTGTTGTTATTATTATGTTTTTTAAAACATTTAAAATAAAAAAAAAGCTACATGCATATTATACTTTTTTTACCCTCATTTTTAATTTTTTTAAATATTTCTTTGAATTCACTAACATTAAATATCTTTTTTCTGTATTATTAAGACAGTTGTATTACACTGTGGGTTTAAATTGTGGGTTTATCATGCATTTGCAAGAAGAAAACTTTATTTTTATGACTTTCTTACAATTGTGAGCTTATCATGAATTTGAGAGAAAAAGGTCAGAATTGCAAAATACAAACTCTCATTTGCAAGAAAAATAGTCAGAATTGCGAATTGTTAATTTTAAGCTCGCGATTGTGAGAAAAGTCAGAATTGAGTTTATATCTCAGTTCTGAGAAAAAAAGTCAAAATTGCAAGATACAACCCTCATTTTTAATTTTTTTAAATATTTCTTTGAATTCACTAACATTAAATATCTTTTTTCTGTATTATTAAGACAGTTGTATTACACTGACATTTTTGACTGTTTGCCCCAGAAAAATTCTTTAAAAATTATTTTTAATTCAGAAATTAACATGGTTATCATAGAAGAGATTTATTCACAGCATTGCGTTAATAAATTGCATTTTTAGTGTCAAATTTTACTATAAGCATGCATTGGCCGTTATGGTTAAAAGGCGTCCAGAAACCTAATTTAGGTTTTCCATAATTTTTATTTTCCATATTATCTCTGACATATGGAGAGCTGTTTCCACCACTGAATAAAAAATGTACATTTTTTCCCTTTTTTTCACAATTCTGACTTTTTTTTTTCTGGGAACTGTATGTTTCCATATCACAATTCTGAACTTTTTTCTCAGAGTTGTGAGAGAAACTCACAATTGCAAGTAATAAAGTCAGAATTGAAAGATATAAATTTTTTCTCAGAATTGCATGATATAAACTCACAATTGTGAGTTATGATGTCGGAATTGTTTTTGTGATATAAATCACAATTCTGACTTTATAACATGCATATAAACTTGCAATTCTGAGAACATATCAGTCTTTTTTCCCCTCAAAATTGTTTTTTATTACTCGGAATTGCAAGTTTATATCTCTTAATTGCAAATTCGCATTTGTGAGAAAAAAGTCATCTCTTTATTTCTCACAATTGTTTATCACGCAGTCAGAATTGTGAGATACAAACTTGCATTCGCAAGAAAAATGGTTTATTTTATGACTTTATTTCTCACAATTGTGGGTTTATCATGCATTTGCAAGAAGAAAACTTTATTTTTATGACTTTCTTACAATTGTGAGCTTATCATGAATTTGAGAGAAAAAGGTCAGAATTGCAAAATACAAACTCTCATTTGCAAGAAAAATAGTCAGAATTGCGAATTGTTAATTTTAAGCTCGCAATTGTGAGAAAAGTCAGAATTGAGTTTATATCTCAGTTCTGAGAAAAAAAGTCAAAATTGCAAGATACAAACTCGCATCTGCAAGAAAAAAACTGCGTTTTTATCTCACAATTCTGACTTTATTTCTCGCAATTGTGAGTTTATCATGCAATTCTGACAAAAAGTCAGAATTGTGAGTTTATATCTTGCAATCCTGACTTTATAACTCGAAATTGCGAGTTAGTCACGAATTGAGAACTTTTGAGAAGTTTAAATCAAAGCCAGAATTGCGAGATTTAAGTTCGCAATTGTGAGAAAAAAATCAAAATTGTGAGTTTATATCTAACAATTCCAAGAAAAAAGTCAGAGTTGTAAGATAAAGGGTTGCAATAATCTTTTTTAAATTTTTATTCAGTGGCGGAAATGAGCTTCCATACTGACCCGTATAATTAAATTTTTTTTTAATAACATTTCTGCACTCATTTATGACTTGCTCACAAGTCCAGTATAATATTTAAGTGTCCAATTTATCAACCGGTTTAATAGAACGGGTTCACAAAACAATCTGTGCTGAAATATGCAACATTAACTGTTTAGATTGGACATAAATAGAAAGAAAGATCATAAATAAAAAATGAAACTGCTCGAACGGCCTTGAACATCATATAAAGGTCGTTACTGCAGTGCAATTTTAATATATGCTTATTAAATATTGTTTGTTGACTCAGTTGTTGTTTCACTGAGTTTTACTGAATTTAAAAGATTAAGCAAAATGTATTATTCGACCCCTTTAAACTGTGGGATCCATTACTCGTGTCCTCTTTTAATTACCGTCATATTTGACACAAGCCATGTCACCGATCCGTGTCACATGACTTGCGATTGCCTTTCTGATTCTGCATTCGTTCCCCTCCATGATTATCTGTAATGCAAATGTAATCGTTTCCTTTCATGAAACACTATCAGATTCCCGTTATTGATACAGTATTATGTTATTGCTATTGCTTGCGGTTGGGAAATACAATCCATGAGCTTATTTTCAGTTGTTGCGTACCAGTAATCTTAATGCCACTGATTATCGACTTGAAGAAAGACCACAAACATATCGAGCTGAAACTCAAGAGCACATCATTCCCTACAATTTCCTTTGCCATATGCCTAAAAATCAACATACGTTTTCCATCTAAATGGTTTTAATTGTAATATTTGTGATGGGGTTTTTTGTCTCGCTAGAGGAATATTGTTATACGAGATGAACATGGTTTGGGTTTCACCCACATATATGCAGATACACACCAATATTTGTTGGCCAGGGGACTCAATCAGTTGGCAATCGATGGTTTCGATGACATGAGGTGAAGGCGGCTGGAGCCTTATGACAAAACTGAGCGTCTCTCATCGAGGCAGATCCGCTTAACTTTATGGTCAGATAGACGTCTCCTGTACAAACCAAATACTTCCCTTTCATATCACCAAAAAATATCCCGCACTACAGACACAGTGTCTCCTGTGTTGGACAATGCAGGCAAACTGCACACATTCATGCCAAAAATAGCTTAAAAATATGTTTAATTTCAGTTATGTTCATGTCTCCATCTGTTTTTATAAAGTAGTTAATACTTTTGGATTTCATCTCAAAACCGCAGTCGTGAGCTGGAGCGTTTTTTTTAACTCAAGGTACAAGTTGTACAAACGTACGACACGTCTCGGTGTAACAAGAGCTGGAGCTTGAAGAGCTGGTCTGAGTTTGTCATCTGTATTAAAATGTCAAGATTAGCATCAGGTATGACATGAAAGAGGAGCTAATGATGTAGTTTCATACTCCAGCTTCTTGATTCCCATTTAAATGACTGATCTTAATGTCTTCCTTGGTTCAGTTGATGACAGATGGTCTCGTTTTCCATCCCAGGCAGCTGAAGTCAAAGAATACAGTGGTGCACAGGAGAGACGAGCTGTGTAGGAAGCCAATCAGATCCGATCCAGACAGTCAGAACACGCCAGAACTGCAGCAGACACGTGGATTAAAAAGAACCATGGTTGGTTGTTGCTTCATGTTTATTTACACTTAAATGTTAAAATTATTAATAACTAATATTAGTTAATTAAATGATGTATAGGGTGTTCTAAAGTCTGAGACCATTATTTTTTTTCTAATTTAGTAATATTTACGTAGTGTTCTAATGTAGTGTCTTGGTAATTTAATATTTAATTATATGTGTTTGAAATCTTAAAAACACTTTATTTCCAGGTTTGAGGAGACAGATGAATTTTTTTGTCATCACCCTCATGTTGTTTCTAATCTGTATGAGTTTCTCTCTTCTGTTGAGCACAAAAGAAAATATTTTGAAGAAGGTTGGTGAAGGTTTGCTACCATCGACTGATTGGTCATCAACATTCTTCAAAATATCAACTTTTGTGCTTAACAGAAGGAAACTTTAGGTTGAGTAAATGATGACAGAAATTCATTTTTAACTGTTGCTTTAATATAATATAATATAACAAAAAAATGCAGAATTCATTATGCAACTTTAAAAAAAAAATACTTTTTTATTGATGTGCTGATCATATAATTTATACTTATGTACAATTTATATAATTTATATAATTTTAATTTATACTTTGTACGCAGATTGTTAGACCACTGTTCCTAAATGTAATTTATTTAATAAAAGCTATTTAATGAAAGCTTTGGGGTTATGTAATATGTAAAATGTGGAAAAAATAAAAGAGTATCGAAATAAATAAAATAGTAATACAAAAAATGTAGAATTCATCATTTCTAGGCCTCTAATCATATAAGCGATGTAGTGAAATAATATAATATTATTAATATAAATTCACTCAACAATTTTTTTTTTATTGTTGTGCTGATCATATAATTTAAATTTCTGTACAGTTTATATAATTAATATTTAATTTAATTTATACTGTGTACACAGATTTTTAGATTTTTGTATCCCGCTGTTCATAATCTAATTTAACTATTTAAAAATTTAAAAATAAATAAAAATAATAGTTATGTAGTTATGTAATATTAAAAAAAATGTAGGGAGGAAAAAAAAGAACATTGAAATAAATATATTATATAATATGATACAAAAAGTGCATATTTCATTATTTCCATGCCACTAATCATATAAGCAATTTTGTGAAATATAATATTAATCTCTAATTACTCATTTAAAAAACAAATTTATTGTTGAATAATTTATACTTTTTTTATATAATTAATATTTATTTTAATTTATACTGTGTGCGCAGATTTATAGACTTTTGTACTCCACTGTTCATAATTTAATTTAATTATTAAAAGATTAATAAAAAAAGTTTTGGGGTTATATATTTATTTATTTATTATGGGGGAGATAAAATAATGTCATTTTATAATATAATATAATATAATACAGAAAAAGCAGAATTCATTATTTCTAGGCCACTAATTGTATAAGAAATGTTGTGAAATATAATTTTAATACACATTTATTTAGAATTTATATAATTAATATTTATTTTAATGGTAACACTTAACAGTAAGGTGTCATTTGTTAATATTAATATATTAACTAACATGAACGAACAATGAACAATACATTTATTACACTATTTATTAATCTTTCTCAATGCTAGTTAATAAAAATGCACTTCATTGTTAGTTCATGTTAGTTCACAGTGCATTAACTTTTAAAAAAAACATCTTTGATTTATTATAATACATCAGAAAATGCTGAAATTAACATTAACCAACATTAACGTAGTTAACTAATGAAACTTATTGTAAAGTGTGTAAATTTTAATTTACACTGTGTATGTTTTGACACAACACACCTAAACATCTGTGTATTCTCTCATGCAGATGGTAGATGAAGAAGTTTTGGAACACAGAGAGGGTCAAAGCAGCAGTTCCATCCCTTCAACAGGGGAAAACGGCCACAGCGCCACCAAGAGGCTGAAGCCTAATGAAGCTCCTGCTGCAAGGTAGTTTTACTGCATAACTACTTTTTATCAGACTCTGACAGAACAATGCTGTACCATCTCTATTGTCTTAACCAGTAGATTGCTTACCCAACATGTGTAATACAGACCTTCTGTGACAACTCTCTTTGATGCTCTGAAGAAAAGTTCTTTTTATGCTGTGTATATATAAAACATGTACCACTGGAAATTTGAATAGCATAATAATGATCACATTGTTAATGCAGACCACAGGAGTCTTCTGGATCGAGCTGCGTCATACTGTGAGGAGATTCAGGTTCTGAAAAGAGCTGAAAGATCTGCCCACAGACAGAAGGAGCAGAGGTGATTCAGGATAAATGTAATGCAATGCACATCTACTCCATACTGCTGCATTTTTTTCCATATGCCAAAGATTATGGTGCAATGCAGGCTTATTGCTTTTAAGCATGTTTACTGTTCACATTTTAAAGCTTTTTATACTGAGACGTCTTACTGTGTAAAGTGCAGAATTACTTGGTTATCACTAATAATGGCCAGAATCTAACAAAAAATACGCAGACACAAAAACATCATGTATAGTAACAACTTGTACAGTCACTGACTATATATATCATTGAATATATATATCACTATAGTACAAAACAATGCTATTGTTATCCTTTTTAATATGAAATAATTCAGTGCAATATGTTTTTTTTTTTTTTTTGGTTTGCATGAGATTTTGCTCTTTCATACACTGGAACAATAGGGGAAATCTGCTTTTATATACTGAATGTTGTTTTAATTATACTCTGCAATACTTAATGCAAATATATAAGTTTTTTGTCTGCTTGTGTTAATGAAAGTTTTACTGTTGGATCGATTCAGGGGTGTAATTGTTACTAACTCTGTTACACTGGTCAATATTATATTTTGCATGTGAATTAATAAAAGCTCAGTGATTTGCTCTAAATATTGACAAGCTCTATTAAACCAATAACTGTTCATGCTCTGGTCAACACTGCCCTCTGCTGGAGCATTGCTTATCTCTGAAGTCCCACATGCATTTAGTCCAATGCTAGACTTGGTTTGTAATGACAAATTTTAAGTCTGTTAGAGATTCAGTTGTAACATAATAAAGGTTTTGCACTTACATCACGATTTGGTCAGTTACCCGGATGTGCGGCCATATTGGCAATACTCTGATGTAAACAACAGCATGGATTGCACGGTTAATGTACTATTGAATGCGTTGTTCTGCTAATTTATGCTGCCTAAACCATGGAAAAACATGTGGAAGCGGCTAAATCATATAGAGAAGGACTTAATAAGCAGAAAAGGGCACAAAATTTTGACAAACTAAAGTTAATAGGTGGAAAACATATGTATGAGCAGTAAGATATTAGCCTAATATTTCAACTGCCTGACCAGAAATGATAAGCACAAACACAAATGTTGTCAATATTCTTGCCCTGGAAATCCTGGTTCAGTTTGGCCAGCCACAAACGCCTTTTGTTCTTCAGACAGTTTCTTGCACTTTTCTTTTTGATTTGTTATAACTTTTGGCAGTCTGTAGTACTCCAAATGTTTTTCCCAATCTTACCGACTAGTACAGCCCAAAACATGACAATAACTGACCATTTTCAGGAGCAATAATTTGCCAAATTTGCTAGCTTCGTTCGGTTCAGTGGAATTGTTTACGTTCTGTGCCGCCAATATAATCCAACGGCAAAGTCTTTATTAATTAATGTTTACTATATTTGTTAATAGTTAGCCTGGACATTAGGGGGTTTAAAAATTGATTTCCAGATCATGGTAAAGTCAGAAATGTATATATTTAGGCTATTATCCACACTTTTCCTGAGTAACCGCTGAGCGCCGCCATGATGGATTCCAACTTCCGTTTGGTGCTTTCGTGTTCGGTTCTCCGTATAAATAAATATTAAAACGGGGTACAAAGACCAGCTAAATTAATTAAACCGAAACCTTTTTAATATAACTAAGACTAAAAATGTGCGCAGTGTTAAACTGTGCTGTTGTTGGCTGCCAAAGTAACAGTAATAAGTTTATGGAAATTCTTGTAAAGCAAATCTGTCGTGTCTGACGCTGTGCCCTGCGTAAACCATAACAAAAGTAAACGAGCATGGTTTTCAGCGCTTAAGTTAAAACACTGTGTGTGAAATAATAAAATAATGTGTGCTCTTATCATTTTGTGAACAAAATCCTAAGAATTTCGCCCCGAATGGGAGCTGTGTGTAGGATGTACCCTCATCTTTTTTTTTATTGAAGCTAACCTCGAGTCGCTTCATGTCATCTGCCCACTCATTGAACTATAACAGGTGAGTTACTGCAAAAAAGACGGTCATTGCTAAACTGTAAAGTGATGAAACTTAACTATTTATAATAACGGCTCGGAAAGTACGTTAATTTTACTAGAAACATCAGTGACCGGAAATGAAGCATCGTTCCAACACAAACGAGACGCGCGTTTAGGAAAAAGGTGAATAACATGTTCAAGCTGTCATATTTAAAATATGAAAGTTTAGTTGGCCACATGGTGGCAGCACACTGCTTTTTGTTGTTATTTCATAAAGTAGGCCACGGAGTACAGGTGGTGATGAGAGCGCTGACCCTGTCTATGTTTAGACTCGTACGATATGTCTTACGCTGGATAAGAAATTCGAACATTGTTGTTTTCACCTTTATTTTGGCCTTTATCATCACTGAATGTTAAACAGTGTCCATTTACGGTTTCAAAAGAGACATTTGGATCGCTCAGTCGCAGCTGATGCAACAACATCTAATTTCTGAAACTGCCAGCAATTACCCGGTTGAAGACTTGGCTCAATTTTCGCAATTTGCACCTTATCTTTTCACGTGTGCTCGACGCCGATGCCAGATTTTTTGCTGATTGTTCTGTCTCCTGCCTTACTTTCTGTTGCCAGGTGGTTGAGGATTCAGAATACCATTCATGGTCAATGTGTCTCAGTGTGTTTTTGATGGATTGAGGCAGAGTTACAGCCTGAGGCCACAGTGAAAATCTGGGATTCATGATCTAGTATTCAAAATAAAGTTTTAGGATCTGATTATTAATCACTAATAATCGTTAATCAAATGTGTAAAATCAGTTTAACACATAATATTAATATTATTATGGTTATTTTTTCGCTAGTGGTCACAGACTTTATAACCTCGCTGTATGTTATCCAGAGATGTTATCTTTGGTACTACTCAGTTAAAGTTCTATTTTTTTGCTTGCATTACTAAAAAGGATATTTTTGTAAGTAATAAATTGTTACCCTCCACCTTTTCAGCCTTAGATTTTGTTTTTGATGATGGATCGTTCTTCCTCCACATGCCAGATCTCTATAGCAAAGATGTTCATAAGCATTGTGTACTTCTATGTTTCTTAAGGAGAACAGAAGCAGCAGAAAAAAAAAAAAAAATGCATAATGTTTCCTTGTTCTCTGGCTTACCTTTTGACTACTGGGCAGTAAATCAGCTCTTATCTGAGTCTCTGGCACGCTTCTTCTGGAGGGCTGCCCTGTTTAATTGCTCCGTAACTGGAATTGAAAGGGGACGGGGTGGCTGATGCTGAGCCCAACGAGGGCTTGTTGACCTCAACGGTTTTGTAGTTTGGTGACACAATTTGAGATCTGTGTCTGTTCATATAAGTGCATATAAGTCTTTTGTGTTTGGGGTTTTCTTTTGTAGTGTCTTTTTGTTTTTAGTTAGTTTGTTTTTGTTTTGTTCTTTTTTTTATTTATTAAATTGTTCTGGTTTGTTTACTGGGATTTTTTTTTTTTATTTGTTTGTTTTTGTGTTTTGTGCTGTCTGTTTTTATTAGTTTTTGTTTTTGTTTTGTGTTTTGCTTTGCTTTTTTGTTTGCATGTACCTGTTCTTATAAGTGCATATATGTCTTTTGTTTGGGAGTTTTGTTTCATGCTGCCTGTTTTTTGTTTTGTTTTTACTTTGTTTTGCTTGGTGACTATTTGAGATCTGTGTTTGTTCATATAAGTGCATTACATGTTTTTTGTTTTGTGTTGTAGTGTCTTTTTTTTTGTTTGCTTGTTTTTGTTTTCCTTTGATTTTCATTTTCTTTTGTTTTCGGGTTTTTGTTTGGTTCGATTTTATTTTTGATTTGGTCAGTTTTCTGTTGTGTGTGTGTGTGTGTTTTGTGTTGTGATTTTTATTAGTTTTTTGTTTGTTTCTGTTGTGTTTTGCTTTGCTGTTGTTTTGTTTGCATATGCCTATTCTTATATTAAGTGCAATATATCTTTTTGTTTGTGAGTTTTTGTTTCGTGCTGTCCATTTTTTGTTTTGTTTTTACTTTGCTTGGTGACTATTTGAGATCTGTGTCTGTTCATATAAGTGCATTACATATCTTTTGTGTTTTTTTGTTAGTTTGTTTTGTTTTGTAGTGTCTTTTTTGTTTGTTTGTTTGTTTGTTTGTTTGTTTTGTTTTCCTTTGATTTTCGTTTTCTTTTGTTTTCAGGTTTTTGTTTGGTGCCGTTTTTTGTTTGTTTGGTTGGTTTTCTGTTTTGTGTATGTGTTTAGTGCTGTGCTTTTTTTATTAGTTTTTGTTTGTTTTTGTTTTGTGTTTTGCTTTGCTGTTGTTTTGTTTGCATGTGCCTGTTTTTATATGTGCAAATCTTGTTTTGGGGTTTTTGTTTTTTGTCTTTTTTGCTTTGCTTTGATTTGCTTGGTGACAGTGACATTCTTTAATGCACTCTTAATATAAGTGCATTAAATACCTTTTTTGTTTTGTATCTTTTTTCAGTGTTTTTGTTTTATTTTGATTTTTGTTTTCTTGTTTTTGGATTTTTTTTTTTTTTTATTTGTTGTTTTCTGGTTTTGCTCTTTTGTTTTGTAATTAATTAATTTATTTATTTATTTATTGTTTTGCATGTGCCTGTTTCTTAAAAGTTTCTTATATATTTTTTTTTTTGTTTTGTTTTGTTTTGTTTTGTTTTTGATTTGCTTTGCTTGGTGACACAATGTGAGTTCTGTATCTGTTCGTAAAAGTGCAATATCTTTTGTGTTTGGGTTTTTGTAGGATCTTTTTTGTTTGTTTGTTTTTGTTTTCCTTTGCTTTTTGTTTTGTTCTGTTGTGTTTTGGGTTTTTGTTTTGTGCTTTCCATTTTTTGTTTCGTTTTTGATTTGCTTTGCTTTGCTTTTGTTTGCATGTGTCTGTTCATATGGTTCACTATTCACTTACATCCTGTGCTTTAAATATTATTTAGCTGTTTACTTTGCTTTTAAATTGAACTAGTTAGAAACCACCTTGACAAAGGCCTAACAACCCGATAAGATGAATAACAATTTAAAATCCACTCAGACACCTTCCATGATGGTGATGAGTTTTGCACAGGCAAGAATCTGCAAAATCTATTGAACTGGTTCTTGTTTAGACTTCGGCTCAGTCTGTAAGTCATTCTGCAGGAGTCTTGTCTGATATTGTGAACCTGCTGACGTCATTGTGATGCACAATTCATATTGGGGTTATTTTTGGAAGTCGAGAACAAGATCTGCCTGTGTCTTTTTGCGCTTCTAAAATTAAAGCAACAAAGTGTTCCACAATTCGTGAGGTTTCTTGTAATAAAGACCTTCTTTTAGCTTGTTATGCTGCTCTGGTTTATGTATGTGCACTTATGAAGGAGATTTCAGCATACATTTTTATTACTCAAGCACTCCAGACCTCCGTTTTAGTGTCTACGGAATGGAGGAAGCAAAATGCGTTTTACTGGCTGAATATGCTTAAAAATATGCTGTAGCTTCCTGCACAAATAACACATAATGATTCTATAAAACGTCTACAAATCTGATGCTTTGCTCTTTCAGATGATGTTAATGTAAGTTGATGCAAGCTCCAACCAAACAATAACACTGTACAAATAACATAAACCGGACAAATAAATCACAAACAATACCAAGATTAAATGCTGGATTTTAAGTAGAAGTGCATGTTTGCTGCTTTTAGTTTTGTGCTGTGCATTTATTTTATTTTTTGTTTTCTTATGTTTAGTTTTGTTTGTGCAGTCCTTTTTCTTTGGTGTGTTTTACTTGTTTTGTGTTTTGTTTGCAGCTCAAAATACATTTTCTGCATGGCATATTGCTTTATATTTACATGCACTTTTACCTGAAATCTCATCCTTTGTTTTTGCCATCGGCGATCCATTTGTTCTGTTTGGCTGTTTGTACAGTGCATGGCCACTTGTTGAATGTTGGATGGAATTTGCGTCTTACCTTAAATCAACACCAACTGAAAGAGTGGCTGAATGATTTGCAGTTTCATTATGGTGTACCTCATTGTCAAACAGAGTCACTGGTTTCTTGTTTCTGTTTTGGAAATGGTGCATTAACACGCTAAAACACAAGGCCCTGGCAGAACAACACGTGCTGTTGACCCAGACAATTCCCTCTGCTTTTGGAGCATTTCATGCACGAGGACTGATGCATTAAACACTAATGTGCTTACCATTCTTTTCTTGTTATATGTGTCTGAGGAGCTCAGCGGTGATTTTAAGACTATTTAGTATCATCTTGGAGGGATGTTTGGCTTTTCAGCGTAATCTTACATTACGTTTTTGGAGCTCACGTGAAGAAACGAGGGACAGACTGTCTGGCGCGGTTTACTTGTTAAACACAAGCAATCATTTTTCTTGACTTGGAATTGTTTGTTTTAAATGTTCTCACAGGCTCAGTTTTTTTTTTTTTGTTTTTGTCATTGTTTTGTCTTGCTTTTTGCTTTGTGTGTTTTGTTGATTTTTTTTCTTTGCTTTTTGATTTTGTCAACGTATTATAATTGTTTTTGTCATTCTTTTTTTTGCTTTGCTTTGTTTCTTGTTTGTTATTCTTTTGTTTTGCTTTTTTGCTTTGTGTGTTTTGTTGCTTTTTCTTTGCTGTTACTTTGTTTTACTTTGTATTATAATTGTTGTTTTTGTCATTCTTTTTTGCTTTGTTTCTTGTTTGTCATTGTTTTGTTTGCTTTGTTTCTTTTTGTTATTTTGTTTTGTTTGCATGTCGACGTACTATAATTGTTGTTTTTGTCATTCTTTTTTTTGCTTTTTGCTGTGTATTTTGTTGCTTTTTCTTTGCTTTACTTTGTCAAAGTATTATAATTATGTTGTTTTTGTCATTTGTTTTGTTTCTTGTTTGTCATTGTTTTGCTTTTTGTTTTCCTTTTTGCTTTGTGTTTTGTTTGCATGTCGAAGTATTATACATATTATACCTACTTTTTTGCTTTTTTTGTTGTTTTACTTTGTTTTTTTCTTTGCTTTTTCTTTGCTTTAATTTGTCAAAGTATTAAAATTGTTGTTTTTGTCATTTTTTTTGCTTTGCTTTGTTTCTTGTTTGTCATTCTTTTGTTTTGCTTTGTGTTTTTTGTTCCTTTTTCTTTGCTTTACTTTGTCAAAGTATAATTGTTGTTTTTGTCATATTTTTTTTTTGCTTTGCTTTGTTTCTTGTTTGTCATTCTTTTGTTTTGCTTTGTGTTTTGTTTGCATGTCAAAGTATTATACATATTATACATACTTTTTTGCTGTTTTGTGTTGCTTTACTTTGTTTTTTGCTTTGCTTTTCCTTTGCTTTACTTTGTAAAAGTATTGCATGTCAAAGTATTATACATATACTTTTTTGCTACTTTTTTGTTTTTTGCTTTGCTTTGCTTTACATGCAAACAAAACAGATAATACAAAGTAAAGTAAACCAACCCACTATGCACACCTAGGCAACAGAATCGCCATTGTCTAGTAAATTGTTTAATATATATTTGTGTAAAAGTGGCACAGCTTACCCCTCTCCCCTACATTGTTTGTGCTAAAGAATAGAAATGATGCAGTTCCTACTGTGTCTTCATGCGCTATGTGATAACTCAACCCTTGCCTCCCCTTTTGTGTCTTTGTCCTAGTTCCTCAGCAAACAGTAACTCCACAAATCCAGATGTGTGATATTATTCTTGCTGGATTTTTTCAACACTATCATACGGTAAATCTAATTTGTTACGTAATCCGCTTCCTCGCCCACCACCAGCTTCTCATTTAACCTTATTTATTTATGTCAAAGGAACATTTTGTTTCTGTCACAGTTCCTCTCTAGTAATAACCCAGTCTTAAGCAAAGCAACATCAGTCAGATCAGATCCACATCTGCAGCCAACAGCAATGGCTTCTAGTCCTCCTTGTAAATGTAATGTTGTAGTTACAAAACCAAAACTGCTCATCTGTTGCCATGGCAGCAGCAAGATGAATTAATTTTATGGATGCTCACGTCGGGCAATTTGCGATTTGACCCAAGTGCCCCTTTGGTCCAATTTTATTGCATGCATGACCTTGCATATAATAAATGCATCTCCCTGTAAACAAAAGCATGCTCTATTCATTTATGCATTATGTAAAAAAAATCTTACTGAAAGCTTTAAGGTAATACACAGGTAAGGTAGGGCTTATTTGATCATTTTAGATGCATATCTCATTCCGATAAGTGCATATTTACTGTTAGTCTAAATATTAAGGTCATGTAACTATCAGCTTGAACGCAGTGTCTAGCCATCTTGCAGATGATCACAACGGTTGACCTTTCCAGCAAGCGTGCGATGACGTCTGCCAGTACTGCATGAGCTCTGTGATACAGATATCCCACGATGCATCGCTGGAGCATCAAAGAGTTAAAAGGTAGGTCAAGAGTAGCTTTTAGATCACTGAAAATGTGACCTCAATATGCTCACACTTGCTTAGTTATATTTAAAGGTTTAAAGATTTATGTTTATTTGTTTGCCCAACAGTTATAGTTAAACTAAAATGTTATACTGTGATTATAGCATTCAGCACTGGCCGGTTCATAATAACAAAACTCGGTTGCATAATTTTGACATTAGACTTCTAAGGAGTGATTTATGACTGTTGAAAATGCTTTATGTGATAGTTTAAACATGATCAGAGACTTTTCAGAGTACAGTTTATGTAGGCTTTGACCCATTTGATAAGCTTATCTGACACTTATCTTCTTCTGTAATAGTAACATTTACATTTACGAGATTTTGCAGTTTAATATGGCCCACGATTTGCGTCACTGCACATCTAAATGTATACAGAAACTTTTATATCAATGGAGCTCTTTTGCTCTGAATGCCACTTGTCTTTCTCATGCACAGTTATGCAATAATCAATGAAGAACTCGAAAAAAAAAAATATATTTATTTCAATTGTAGATAATTCCACACATGGAAAATTTTATTTATGTATTATATAATTTTCAAATCATACATCCTGTTGAGAGGCAATTAGATCTGCAATTTCCAACTATTTGACAAAAAACAGGTAAAAACAATAAAAATAAATAAATAAATAAATCCTTCAGTGCCACTCAAGAAATGTAAGGGACATCTAGACTTTTTAAACCAGACTTTGTTAATTTAAACTGTAAAATACATTGTGTAGCAGAAACAACTGTATGTTTCTTTGTTTGTTTGTTGACTTTTTTACACCAAAATTCTGCACGACCTGACATCAAATCAAATGTAAGCACAATAGGTGTTTAGATACACATGTATTTTTGTAAATCTACATGTTAGTTAATATGCCACTGCATAAAACTATGTAAATTGTATGGTAAAAAAAAAAAGAGAAAATCTAATTGTAGATAATTCCATGCAAATTATGTATTTTACATTTTTAAATCATGCAGCCTGTTGAGGAGCAATTAGATCTACAATTTGCAACTACTGGACAACAAAAAAGGAAATAAATTCTTTAAGTGGCACTGAAGTATCTAAGTGAACTCTACACTTTCTAAACTAAGACTTTTTTTGTTGTTAAATTAAACTGTAAAATACATTGTTTGTTTGTTTGTTTTATTTACTTATTTTTTCTGCATGACCTGACATTAAATCAAATGTAACCACAATAGGTATTAAAATACATGTGTATTTTTGTAAATATACATGCAAGTTAATATGCCACTGTGTAAATCTATGCAGATTGTTGTCACACTCACGCACACACAAGGGGATGGAGGAGACGAGAGATGAGTGGCAATACTTTTCAACAATTTATTAAACAACGTCTTATTTAAAAGACAGATCATCAAACAGTGAAAGAGGTTCTTAACTGAATGCTTAGGTGGATTGTTGGAGTCCCAAAGTCCAGTGTTAGAGCCACGCCACAACATCAAAGGAAGGAGAGTAAGAACCAGCATGTGAACGATAGACCAGACAATGAGCAAATGGCTGAGTGTCTATTTATAGGGCGTGGCTCAACGAGGAACAGGTGATGCGAGTTAGAATTCGGGTGACTGAGAACGAGTGGGTGGTGCTACCGGAGGTGTGTCAGATGAGGGTGGCAGTGGTGAATGCCTGACAGTTGTATGGTAAAAATAAATAAATAAATAAATAAATAAATTGTAGGTAATTCCATAAAAAGTATTTATTTATTTATTTTAAATAATTTTCAAATCATACAGCCTGTTGAGGAGCAATTAGATCTACAATTTCCAACTATTGGACAACAAAAAAGGAAATAAATAAATACATTTCTTTGAGTGGCACTGAAGGAGGGATCAAATAGACTTTGTAAACTAGAACTTTTGTAAATCTTAAATTAAACTGTGAAATACACTGTGTAGCAGAAACAACTCTATGTTGGTTTGTTTATCGTGACAACTAATAAAATGTGACTACAACAGGTGTAAATATGCACAAGTACTTTTGTAAATATAATTAGTGAATATGCCACTGTATAAATCTATGCAGATTATATGGTTAAAAATCTGCCTCGAGTTAATAAATGAAGTTTTTTTTCCCAAATGATAGCCGTTTTATTTTATGTAATTTATTATAGTGTCAGGAAGAAAAAGTGCAGTCACTGTATTAAATTGAGAGGACTTTTTGTCATTTTAATGCTCTTAGAAGCAGTGTTGCCAAGTCCCACGTAATTGGGCTGCTTTAACACTGTTGCTGCAGGTTGTTTTGGATGTCCACGGGTTGAAGCGACCCCAATAACGTCATATTTACCCTCTGAAATACGAATTTACGGGGGGAACACCACAAAAAAAACGAGTACTTTATCACCCAGAATGCGATTTTTAACAGGGGACCTCCTTCGAAACGCAATTGGGCAGGTTTTGTTGTGAAAACCTGGCAACCCTGGTTAGAAGGGAAAAAGTGTGCAGTGAAACTGTAAAAATGTACTTTCCAAACTATCTTTTTCTCTTTACACAATATGCCACATATCATAAATGAGGGAGACGGGAGGATTGTTCTCGTCCTTAGTCTGTAGGGAGTTGTGTTTGGAGACAGGTTTGATGAATAGCCCTCAAAAATAGGTTATGATGGCAAAATGTCCTGCCTTAGTAAGTGATCTTGTGATACTGCAGATAAGCTCGGTTTTTATATATCAAGCTCTCCATGGTCTTATTTGGACTACTGCATTGCTACTGGTACTTCAGGCAGTGAATCATTTCAAATGGAGCCAGTAAGAAGCAAACCTGGTCTGGCGATAAAAGCCCATCCAAATATCGCAAGACCTGCCGCTATAATGTTATGCCGTGTAGTCGGTGTCTAAAAAAAATATCGGATGAGTCATACATGGTTTGTGAAGCTGGTTATGTCACAGCGCATGTTACACCTCTGTATTTTTTGTCTTGAGTGTGGTAATTTTGTGGTAATGACTGTCTAGTGCTTTGCATTATTATTGTGACGTGCATGGTGTGAAATAACAGTATTTGTTTTATTGTAGCTGCTGTGCAACCAAATGCAGTGTTAATGGGCTCTAAACAGCTTGATTCTCCTAACTGTGCACTTATTGATAGCTTCATAATTTTATGGTGTTATGAATTATTAGGATGCTATAATACAGCTTTCAGTCTCCTCCTCTTCATAGTTGCATTAAAATGTTTAAGCAGGATCAAGAAGTTGCTTTTTCCTGTATCTTTTACATACAAAATCATCAGAGGAGTCGCTTCGTAACTTTTGCAATTAAAGTGCTGTGTATGAGAACGGTTATATAATGTTGAATTCATCATGCATAAACAGACATCTCACTTTCCAGTTCTAACCCCTCATGCTATTTTAACAAATGTTTGTAATGGCATACAGCCTGTTTTTCTCAAGATTAACCGAGCAAGATTAACATCCGCGTTTGTTTGTGTAGGCTGGCTGGGTGTATTGTTTGGGTATGAGTTGGTTTTTGTGGCTTCTGTTCAAATACAGGCTTCATTGAGTGATTTCGCAACCGTGGGTTGAGTTGTTATTTGGGCGTAGCAGAAAGTGGCAAAATAAAAATGATTTTTGCCCTTCTTTTAGGTTTATAAAATTACAAAATATTGACTATTGTGTCCATAAGTTTTAATCCAATATTTTTGTACCAGTAACCTTTCGATTCCTTATGCTGAGGGAAAAAATAGAGCCGTGACATTTGGACCGAATGGATTTTTGTGTATTACACTGACGCTCTGTATGAAAAGCAGGTGCACATGAGCGTCAGTGTGGATTGATCTTTGAATTCAATCTCACAGGTCATTGTGTGCTAGCCTGTTAACACATCGGCTATGGAATTGCTATCCACCCCATAAAATGTTTCGTTGACAGAATGTAAACGAAGGAACCGTAAAGGTGGACAAAACATGTACGTTGTGTTGTATCTTATATTGGATCTATTTTAAATAATCTTTTTAATTAATAGTAACCAATTAATAGTAATTAAAGTCACATTTGAAGTTAGTACCCATGTATATTAATTAATAAAAATCAATAATTATATGCAGGTTTGCTTCATTTATAATGATCAACTCATGCAGCCTGTTGAGGAGCAATTAGATGTACAATTTCTAACTATTGGATATTGTTAGAGTTGCATTGTAATTTTTTTTTTAGATTTGGACCAGTAAGCATTTATCTAAAACACCCTAGCAACCACAAAGCCAAAAAAAAATAAATAAATAAAATAAAATAAAATAAAATAAAATAAAAAAACCTTTGAACAAGGAAGTTACAATAATAAATGCATTAGTATTTTTTATTTATTTGCTATGTAAATTATTTATTATTATTATCTATTATTAGTTACTTAGCTTTTGACATTTTTTAAATATTAAAAATACTATTTATCAATTCTAAGTTCTTTTTTTCTATTTAGCTTTTTTGTTTTACTTCGTTTTAGTAATGTTAGTACTTAAATGTAAACCTGTGGAAGCCTGTTTCCAACACTGAATAAAAAAAATTAAAAACTTTTTCTCAGAATTGTGAGCTTATTATTCGTATTATCTCGCAATTGTGACTTTTTTCTGAGAATTGTGTTTATATCTTGCAATTCTGACATTTATGAAAAAACCTGAATTGCAAGAAAAAGTCAGAATTGCGGGATATAAACTCGTATTTGAGAGAAAAAAGTCTGAATTGTGATACAAACTCCATATTTGCAAGAAAAAAAGTCTGAATTTCGAGATATAAACTCGTATTTGCGAGAAAAAAGTCTGAATTGCAAAAAAAAAGTCAGAATTGCGAGATATAAACTTGTATTTGCTAGAAAAAGTCAGAATTGCGAGAAAAAAGTCTGAATTGCAAAACAATTCTGAGATATAAACTTGTATTTGCAAGAAAAAAGTGAGAATTGTAATACAAACTTGCATTTGCAAGAAAAAAGTCAGAATTGCAAGAAAAAAAAGTCAAAATTATGAGATAAACTTGTATTTGCGAGAAAAAAGTCAGAATTGTGAGAAAACAGTATGAATTGCAAAAAAAGTTAGAGTTGTGAATATATAAACTAGTTTTAGCAAGAAAAAAAAATTGTGAGATACAAACTCACTTTTGTGAGAAAAAAAGTCAGAATTGCAAGATATAAACTCGTATTTACAAGAACGAAGTCAAAATTGGAAGAAAAAAAGTCAAAATTACGAGATATAAACTTGTATTTGCTAGAAGAAAGTCAGAATTGCAAAAAAAGTCAGAATTGTGACTAGTTTTCACAAGAAAAATAAATTGTGAGATACAAACTCACATTTGTGAAAGAAAAAAAGCCTGAATTGCGAGATATAAACTCGGATTTACAAGAAAAAAAGCAGAAATGTAATACAAACTGGCAGAGAAAAAAGTCTGAATTGCAAGAAAAAAAGTCAAATTTGCAAGATATAAGCTCATATTTACAAAAACAAACTAAGAATTACAAGATACAAATTTGCATTTGCGAGAAAAACTAAACAGGCTTCCATATAAACCATATATGCTTTATTTTATTGAAAGAAAACTTAATTTTTAGTTAACAATAACAACACTGGCAAGAATCACCCACAATTTTTTTTGGTACAAATCATTTAAAATACGTACTATGCGTAACATTGTAATAGCCTTTATTTTTGTCACCTTTCAAGTTTGCATATTTTAGTATTCCTTTCAGAAAATGTTGAATGTTCCATTACAGCAGTTTTTTTCACTTCTCTGACCTTTCAAGATCAAACATTGCTATAAATATTAATTGTTTTTCTTTTTTTATTCTGGACTGTGTATACATGTCATTGCGAACTGATAACTGTTTAAAACCCTGACCTTCTTTAGAAAAACTCTATTCATAATTGTAAAAGACAGGAATAAGAAGCATCAGGCGAGCATAAATATTTATCCCCTCGACACGAGCCAACCTAGATATGAAATAGACTTGTCAGGGCTCACTGGTCAACTGGAAAACGTTACAGATATTGCTTCTCTTTTGGCGAGAGCGATTCCATTTATGGCATCTTAGCCTGTTGCTATGAGAGACATGCAGCCTTTGAGAATTCAGCACGTGACGAAAAGCCTGTTTTAAACATGTTGCCTAAATATAAACGGCCTTTTGTCTTCTCGCGTAACACGGGCCGCGTGTTTGTCTTTCGCTTCTAGCGGTGAATTGCTTTTTAATTGCCTCGTATCGTGTTCTTTGTTGATTGGCGTCGGTTTGGCCTTATACGTTTTGAAATGTTTACATCACTCTCTTTCCCTCCCAGATCATTTTTAGCTTGTTTTGAATGGTCTGTGATAGCAACCCGTCCATTCCTGTTCGAGTCTGATCCGGAGGGATTGCACAGGATATATTCAGTCAAACTTTGCTCAAATCGCTCTGTTCTCTGAAAGACACAATGGACAGCAAAAGCTTGGAAATGTAGACAAATATTGATTTTGGGGGGAAAGAATAATTCCAGCTCCCGGCTAGATGAAAATGAAGTCATAGATCAGTCAAAGGCTTTCTCTCAAAAGCAATGAGAGTGATCAAAATCCAATGAGGAATATAGAAAGTGTTCAATTCCTCATCCTCCCTCTCCTTCGTTTTCTTGCTGTATTTTTGGCCTCCTGAGCTTCACTGTCTACGCGGATTAGTTTGACAAATATCCGCAGAGCTAAAATGTCTTTGCTACTATGAACTGCCATTTTTCCTCACCGATATTTTTAATTTAGAGACGTGCTTTCAAGTTCTGGCCAAACCAAACGAAAGCCTCAGACATTCTCTGAGAGCTTCCTCACCTAGAAATACTGCAGCTATTCTTCTCAAGTCCGACGCTGATGAACTGGATTTGCATGTTTAGCACATTAACCTTCATTTCCTTTTTTTGTTTTATCCTTTCAGCCTGTTTGTTTAGCCTTTTAAAACAAAATGTTGCTGATGTGATACATTAGTTAAGTTAACTGGTCTTCTTCTAACCAGCTTCTATATATCACATCTTGAGTCAGATTAGTATTAGTAAGCATTGATTCCTGGTTATTTTGAACCTAAACCAAATACCAGAGTTTATATAATTAATATATATATATATATATATATATATATATATATATATATATATTTTATTTTATTTTATTTTATTTTATTAACAAAGTTCCAACATTTATACAGTAATTACATATCCAGTTATGTATTTGTTTTATTTTATTTTATTGTTGGGGGAGAAATGCCTTATTTTTGTGTTTTTAATATCAATAATAAAGGTGTATATTAAAAAAATATTCTATGCAATTTTTATAATCCTAGAGGAAATAAATTATATATTGATTGGTCATTTTGAACCTAAACAAAGTTCCAAAGTTTATAGATTTATTTTATTTTATTTTATTTTATGTTGTTTTATTTTGTTTTATTTTGTTTTATTTTATTGTTAGGGGAGAAATGTCTTATTTTTGTATTTTTAATGTCAATAATAAAGGTGTATATAAAAAAATATTATGTGCAATTTTTATAGTCCTAGAGGAAATAAATTATATATTGATTGGTCATTTTGAACCTAAACAAAGTTCCAAAGTTTATAGATTTATTTTATTTTATTTTATTTTATGTTGTTTTATTTTGTTTTATTTTGTTTTATTTTATTGTTAGGGGAGAAATGTCTTATTTTTGTATTTTTAATGTCAATAATAAAGGTGTATATAAAAAAATATTATGTGCAATTTTTATAGTCCTAGAGGAAATAAATTATATCTTGATTGGTCATTTTGAACCTAAACAAAGTTCCAAAGTTTATACAGTAATTACATTTTATTTTTATTTTATTTTATTTTATTGTTAGGGGAGAAATGTCTTATTTTTGTATTTTTAATGTCAATAATAAAGGTGTATATAAAAAATATTCTGTGCAATTTTTATAATCCTATAGAGGAAATAAATTATATCTTGATTGGTCATTTTAAACCTAAACGAAGTTTATACAATAATTACATTTTTATTTTATTTTATTTTATTATTAATAAAGTTCCAAAATTCATACAATAATTACATATCCAGTTATGTATCTTGAATGTTTATTTTATTTTATTGACAAAGTTCCAAATTTATTTGTTTTATTAATTTATATATATTTATTTTGTCTTATGTATTTTCATTTTATTGTATTGTTGGGGAAGAAATGTTATTTTTGTGTTTAATAAAAGTATATATAAAAATATACTATGCAACTTTTATAATCCTAGAGAAAATAACTTAAACCTAAACAAAGTTTCGAAGTTTATGCAATAATTACATATCCCGTTATTTTATTTTGTTTTTGAGGCAAGAAATGTCTTCTTATTGTGTTTTTTATATAAGTAATAAAACTAGATATAAAAATCTATTTTCTGTGTAAACTTTGGCGATAATCAGAACATCATGTTGTTTTGCATGTCAAGAAAGTGGTTAGCTAATATTTCATACTTTAATATAACCACAACGTATAAACTAATCTAGTACATTAGTGCCTCTCAAAATAAAATGTTTTTCTGGTTAAGACATGTGTCGCAACACCAAAGTAGTCAATGATATTTCATAACTCAATCATGACAACAGCTTTAACAAGATGTTCTGTTCAAACAGCAAACAAAGCATCATAAATCATAAACAGATCCCTATTTCTCTATGTCGTATACGTGCAGTCTTGAAGATAAACAGCACGGCTTTGCTTTGAGAGGTTTCCAGGCTGGCCGCAGCTGATTGGCCTCTAAGTATTTTTCACATATTTCGATCTGAGAAGAATTAAGTGTACCACATTCAGGTATAATCCACTTTGATTAATGCTTCACGGAAAGAACAGAAGAAACTTTGGCAATCAAAGCCCTACACTCCATTTTTTGTATTTAGAGTTGATACAGCAAAGGAAAACTATGTAATAACCGAATCCATCCATCCCTATAATAATCACTGACCTTGCCCTTTCATAAGGTCAGATGCGATTTTGTTAACATTTCAGGTTTATGTCTTTGTAATTTGTTTCAAAGCCACAATCTTAATTACTCAAAGTGTTTTCGTATTCTGTCTCTTAATAATGAAGGATCGTTTTCAGGCACATTTCGACCGTAAACAGTCAACGTCTCATTTCCTCCGATATCATAGATAAACACAAGGAGCGTTTCTGAGCGTATTTTGCTCCCGTCATGAATCTGTTGATACAACAGCCGTAATCACATCCAGGCTCTGCTATCACTGATTATGTTGCTAGTATAATGGCTCTTGATAAGTGATCCACTTGGCCTTGCAGCGGCGCTCTAGCAGACATGCAATAAACCGCAGCTGCGCCAACACTGGAGCTCGATTGCAATTAATATGCATTTGTTTCTCAAGCCATCAGATTGACTTGTTGATAAGCAAACTTCTGAGTGAGATAATGTGGCAGATATGTTTAAAAACCGCATTCGGCTGCTAAATGTTGTTTATGATGTGTGAGTCATTATGTGGGGGGACGTTTATGTAATACATCCACATACGCTCATCAGTGAAGGTCCAAACAACACCCACAGACTGCACAGACCTCACAATTAGTAAAGCGAATGTTTGTTTCAGCCAAAGCTGCTTTGAGTTTTGGCAGACGTTGTATCTTAAGAGACTATTCTTGCATTCACATATTTTTTTGCACATATTAATTTTTGCGTTACCATATTTTAGATCCCTTTATTCAAACCCATACCTATATTTAACAACTACCTGACTATTACTAAACAACAAATTAGGAGTTTATTGAGGTAAGTTGTAGTTAATAGTTAGTTAAGAGTCAGAATTAGTCCCCAAACTAAAATGAATTTTTTTTTTTTTTTTTTTATGAAATCCATTGAAATGTATTAAACCCTTATTTCTTGCTATCAATAATTCATCTGACTCATAAATGTGGCCTTTTATTAAATCCATTATTCAAAATGTATGTAAATTATTGTTAACTTTGTAAATATATTTATTACTATCCAGGTATGTTACATTTTTTTATTTTATTTTATTTTATTTTTATTAGTGAAGTTCCAAAATTCATACAATAATTACATATCTAGTAATGTATCTTGAATTTTTATTTTATTTTATTTTGTTAACAAAGTTCCAAAATTCATACAGTGATTACACATCCAATTATTTATCTCAAATATTTTAATTTTATTTTATTTTATTGTTGGGGGACATATGTGTTATTTTTGTGTTTTTAATATCACAAAAAAAAAAAAAGTAGAACTTTAAAATATTCTGTGCAACTTTTTTTAATCTCTGAATTTAAATATTTCTTTTGTTAAATCCATTATGCAAAATGTATAAAACCCTTATTGTTTGCTATATATATATAGAGAGAGATACATTATATTTACTATCCAGTTATGTATCTTAAATATATTTATTTAATTTAATTTTATTAGTGAAGTTCCAAAATTCCTACAATAATTACATATCCAGTTATGTATCTGGAATATTTATTTTATTTTATTTTATTTTATTTTATTTTATTTTATTTTATTAACAAAATTCCAAAATTCATACAATAATTACATATCCAGTTATGTATCTTGAATATTTATTTTATTTTATTTTATTTTATTGTTAGGAGACAAATGTGTCATTTTTTTGTGTGTGTTTTTAATATCACTATCACTAAAAAAAGTATAAATAAAAAATATTCTATGCAACTGTTATAAGCCCCGAATTTATATATATATATATATATATATATATATATATATAATTTTTTATTTAAATATTTGTTTTGTTAAATTATTCAAAATATATATCATTCTTATAGGTAGATAGATAGATAGATATTTAGATAATAGGAATAGAATAGAATAGAATAGAATAGAATAGAATAGAATAGAATAGATTACCTTTGCAGTCCAAGATATCACAAAAAATTGTGATAATGTTTACAACTTTTATTGTTTAAGTCTACATTGATTATTATTTAAAAGTGTTTTTCACAGTTGAATATAGCATTTTTAATGTTTACGGTGTATTTTTTTCATAATAGCATAATGGTTGTCGCATGTTTCATATAAGAACAAAATGTTGGTGAGAACAAACATGAATCAACAAACTGGCAAAAAACATGACAACAAAGCGCAACCCCTTTCAGCCATCCATATGAACTCGGATCCTGCGCTGTTTTGGCTCCAGCTGCGGCTTGCGTCACCGTGACGTCAGAATCCTGTGAATGGTCGAGCTACTGAGAGCAGCGTTGGAGAGGCAGCGCGACCGTACAGTGCGAGTCTGACGAGCACCTGATCAACACGGCTCTAAAGATGCAACAGTCCAGTCTTACTTTCAGTCTCCACTGTTTTCACATTGACTGAAATGTGGCGCGTCCGTTAAACCGAGTCGACGCGTTTGTGTTTCATTCCTTTGCGAACTGGAAGCGTTTCTCCGAATCATAATGAATGACATAAAAGTTGCAGTTCTGGGATCCGAGGGTGTCGGGAAATCAGGTTCGTCTATTTTTATACATTAAATCGAAATGTATGTTATTTATTCTTACGTCATATTTACGCATTTTTGTACTGTATTAAAAATTAGTTTTTATATATGCAGTGCGAATTACAAAAGAATATTTTGTTTTCTTCTTCACATGTACAGCACTTATTGTTCGATTTCTAACCAGGCGATTTATTGGAGAATACGCATCGTCATCAGGTATTTGTGATATTGTTTTCATATTTTTGTTTTCATATATAGAAGGTCTGTTTATAGGATAGGAGAAGTGTGCAGGACTAAAGAGTAGGTGTAACCAAATGACTGTAAAATCAGTCACTGAAAAGTCAAACCGATTTTTTTTTTTTTTTTTTGGTATTTTGTATAAGTCTGTGAGACCACCCAGCACTACTATACAAAAGCAGTGGCACTAATGGGTGCAGTGCCAAGTAGGCTACACGCAGCGTGCCAGTGTATCCTGCAGGAATCATTTATATCTAATATGATCCGTTCTTGCCTTCACAGAGTGCATTTACAGAAAGCGCATGTCTATTGACGGAAGACAGCTCAATCTTGAACTGTACGACCCATGTTCGCAGGTATGTGGTCATGCAACTGTAATTACACTTCTGTTATAATCATAATCAAGGCAGTACCTTCATAAAGCACAATATGGTTTAGTGTGCAAGTTCATTGCAAGCAAAGAAAAATGTATTATATATACAGATTTTACTGTAAGCATCCTATTTCGTATTTGACTAGTTTAGACATTTTCCAGAGACCTTAGGGTTAACCTACTACTTATTAGTTTGTATCCAGAAGAAAGCCAGTATCATCTGTCTCGCTTGCGTTAATGAGTATTGCAGAGTTGCGGGTTTCGCTGCCTTATATAATCTTTCCACAAGCTCCAAACACAGCCAGCGATATATAATGCACCAATCAGCCCTGCTCACTATCCCATCCGCCCTGTAAGACTATATTAGGCTTGAACACTTATATTATTATTTTGAAATAACCCTTATATAACCACAGAGGAGTGAGTTAATATGAGATATAATACTCTTTTGTCCCTGAGCTTTATATATATTATTAATGGTCAAAGTGAGGTAAATACAGTCTAGGAGGATGAGTGTGTTTTCCTCTTGGATGAAATCCAATTATTTCATCAATCTGTTGGCCATTATGTGAGTGGATACCATCTGTGCTTCTTGGGGGTCCAGTTGATTATCCTGTATTTCCTCACAATCCCATTTAATCATTTTGCTGGTTCAATATAAGCTAAGCTTAATCAACAGTATTTGTAGTGTAAATGTAAAAATTATTTGGTCTTGTCTCTGGTTTTCTTCAAAAACAACACAATAAAAGTTATGACGAGGCAATTAGGATAGAAGTGAGTGGGCCAATTTACTCACCCTCAGGCTATCCAATATGTAAATGAGTTTATTTCTTCATCGCAACATATTGGGAAAATGTGACATTATGTCACTTGCCCACCAATGGATCCTCTGCAGTGAATGGGTGCCGTCAGAATGAGAGTCCAAACATCTGATAAAAACATCACAATAATCCACAAGCAATCCACACGACTCCAGTCCAACGTCTTGTGAACTAAAAAAAAGTTGCATGTTTGTAAGAAACAAATCCATGAGACATTTTTAACTTTTTAACTTTTAAAAATCGTTTTTCTACTGCTTTCTTCTGTGAAAAATTTGGGTGAATCAGGTGAGAAATATGCACAGATTAAGCACTGTTTACAAGCAAAAACAGTCTAAAACTGTTCTAAACAAATATGTTGGTGGGTTTTGATATTAGAAGACAACAGAAGATAGGCTTTTTTACTGAAAGAAGCGTTATTATAGATTATGTGCTAGTATTTAGACAGAAGCAAGGGATTTGTGTGGGTTAAAGTATGGACTATAAAAGACTATAAAACACATCTGGATGTCTGTTTTCTTTGTGCAGCCATGTGAGGGGAAGTCCACTCTCAACGAGCAGATCCACTGGGCCGATGGCTTCGTGGTCGTGTACGACATCAGTGATCGTTCCTCCTTCCTCACAGCCAAAGCCATGGTGCATCTGATCCGAGAGCTTCACTTGGGAGGATCTAAAAGGTAGCGGTCACTCGAAGTACATTGCTGTTCACAACAACACCCTCAGGCAGCAGATGTGATGTGCCTATTTCTGTCCATACGTGAGTGTTGCTCTTATGTGGGTGTCCATAATTCACCAGCATTGGCTTGCATTAAGGAGGATTGTTGAATCGCGTATGTGGGTGGTGCTGAAGGGCGGATGAGCCGGTGACTCAGTGAAAAACATCTATTTTTAGTTTAGCCTTGACTATTGAGAAATTTTCAATGGTTAAATGGATGCATTTGAGATAAATTCAGTTTATAGTAGAAACAAAGGGAATATATAGAATGACTTTCTGTTTTCAGGTTTTATTCAGTGTGTTTATTCATCATTTCAGGCTTTTCTCTGCTTCCTTTATAGTAAATTAAAGTATCAGTTCACTTCCAGATTAAAACATTCCTGATATTTTACTTACCCGAATGTAATCCAAGATGTTCATGTCTTTCTTTCTTTAGTCGAAAATAAATTAAGGTTTTTGAGGAAAACATTCCAGTATTTTCTCCATATAGTGGACTTCAATGGGGATCAATGAGTTGAAAGTCCAAACTGCAGTTTCAGTGCAGCTTCAAAGGGCTCTACACGATCCCAAATGCTGAATAAGGGACTTATCTAGCAAAACAATCAGTCATTTTGTTAAAAAAATATAAAATAAATTATGCTATTTTTAACCACAAATGCTCATCTTGCACTACCTCGATTTCACGCATTACAAAGTCATGCTGGAAAGGTCACGCGTGACGTAGACGCAAGTACTGACCCAGTGTTTACAAAGCGAACGTGCAAAGAAAGTCAAATGCCCTTCACAAAAAAGGTAAAACATCGATGTCGGACAGTTTTGAAGTTGGAGGAGAAAATGAAATGAAGTTTTTCACCCTACCCTATCTTTTTGAAGCATTTTTGAATGAAAAACTATCCATGCGTGACCTTTCCAACGCGTGAAGTCAAGTTAGTGCAAGATGAGTATTTGTGGTTAAAAAGTATATACATTTTTATTTTCTTTAGAAAATGACAGATCGTTTCACTAAATACACTGTTAAAAATTAGCGCGCTTCACAATGCCATAGAAGAACGTTTTTCGTCTAAATGGTTCCATAAAGAACCTTTAACATTTGAAGAGCCTTTCTGTTTTTGTGGCAAAAGCTCAGATTATAAAATGGTTCTTTAAAAAGTTTCTTTAAAGAACCAAAAATGGTTCTTCTGTGGCATCGCTGTGAAGAACCCTTTAAAGCACCTTTATTTTTAAAAGTGTAAGACCCTTATTCCTTGTCTGGGATTGTGTAGAGCCCTTTGAAGCTGCATTGAAACTGCAATTTGGACCTTCAACCCGTTGATCCCCATTGAAGTCCACTATATGGAGAAAAATCCTGGAATGTTTTCCTCAAAAATCTTAAATTCTTTTCGACCGAAGAAAGACAGACATGAACATCTTGGATGACATGGGGGTGTATAAACTATAAGGAAATTTTTATTTATTCTGGAAGTGAACCTAATCCTTTAAGCACTGCCAGACAGAGCCAATGCATGAAGTTACACTTTAGCAAGCAGGAAATAATCAAACATCTTAAGTGATGTTTTTGCTCCTGTGACTGCAGAGACACAGACTCTGTGATTTTCCTGGTGGGCAATAAGCAAGACTTGTGCCACATGCGGGAGGTGGACAGGGAGGAAGGCCAGAAGTTGGCGTCCGAAGGCCGCTGTCAGTTTTACGAGCTGTCTGCTGCGGAGCACTACCAGGAGGTGGTGCTCATGTTCTCCAAGATCGTGCGCAATGCTAGTCTGGGAGGCAAGGCCAAGGAGCGCCGGCGTCGACCTAGCGGTTCGAAGTCCATGGCCAAACTCATCAACAACGTCTTCGGAAAACGGCGGAAATCTGTGTGAGAACGAACTTGGACAATTCTTACAGGACTGACGTATGAGATGCGTCACACTTGTTTATATAGTTCCTCAATGCTTATTCTTAATGCCTTGTCTTGGCCACACAGTCTTTGAGCGGGTGAATCGCATCAAGGACATGGACATTTTTCACCCTAAACTTTCACCCTAAAGAAAATGAAGCCTGTTTGAGAACCATTTTACATTGCAACAATATTTTCATGACATTTACCTCATAATTTCTCATTACCACTATTATATATTTGAATTCTACTCAACAATAAAATCTGGAGTTTTTCTTATTGTGGCAATGCGAAAATGCATCAGTTTGATGGAAAACATTTAAAATGGGCTTAATTTGTTTATCCATAATATAATCCTGTTTTATTTTATTTTTACATTTGTGTATAGCTGCATATTTCTGATTTTGCCTTAAATTTTTAAGTTTTAAATCACTTCTTAAGATGTTTAAATGACAAAAAAGCTACTAAGACATTGCTTTCGGCTTGTGGATTGGCTTACTGCCAAGTCAAAGTCAAATCTGAGGTTGTGAAATATTAGTTAGCCTGCTATGTACTCATGGATCAAAAAAAATTATTTGTGCAGTATAACAAACTCTTCACTCACTGTTCAATGTAATTTAATCACTTTCTACATGTATGACAGGAGCAATGATGTGTCATGACATTTATGGATTTTGAAATATCTTCAAATTCCTGTAAAACTTAAACTGTGCATTAAAATGTGACAATTTTGACCAAGCATCTTTTCATTTTCTAGTAAGTCAACTCTGAAGGCATTTGTTTAGTCGAAATTGAGAATAACTGTCCTATGTCTGGAAAATAAGTGATAGGTATGCAGCATTTGAATAGTTTATATAAAATGTTCACAATAATAGCATTACCATTTCTGTTATGCAACAGAATTGCTTCAGGTAGCAAGTTGACATATTACAGGAAGAGATAATGACGAACAGACTGAGCTTTTGGAAAGCACCAATAAAAAGAAAGATGAGTCATTCAGCTGCTTCTAATTTGTACTACAAATTACTAGATACACATTGCATGCAATATTATACAAACTGCAAATTACTTTCAGAGCCCTTAACTATGTGTTTAATGGAACATTTTTATACTGCACAGTATGTGCTACTTTTAAAACTATTTAGAAAAGCACTAAATTAAAAGTATAGGAGAACAGTTGATGTTGCTTCTGGTTCATTCCTCACACTGGCAATGGAAGGTTAAAACACTCATTGTTTTGGCGACCGACAAGGCCCACAGACAAGCTATCAAGTTTTTCACTGACCCTTTGGACGTCTGGCCAACATCCAACATGACAGTTTCCAAAAACAGCAAGTTATGCTGAGTAATATTTAAGAGCCAGACTGTGGCCTGGGCTAGTGAAGGCGAGAAACCCCTTTATCAACATAGGGGAGACGAGCAGATGGCTGTTTTTACAGCATTGATTCATAGGGAGATATGAAACCCAAGGTGTTTGCTTATGAGGGTCTTGTCATCACGTATTGATTCCCAGATAAACCCTCTCGAACACCTAAACATGCTGAGAATTTCACTTTCAAGTCATGTTGTGCGAACTCCCCCTGCATGGTAGCTACTTTCTATCAGTTAATATCTAAACATTAATTTTTCAGCTTGTTGGGCTTGTCAGCCATTCAGAATTTAGTGTTACAGTTTTGCATAGATTTGTAGTGTTCATCATTTGTAGTCTTTAAAATCTGTTATGTTCAAAGGCCCTTTGAAGTGGCCAGTTTTGAGCACTTGGATTAGAAACTAACCTTCAGTAAGGTTGAACAATATTATTGCTCTCACTCTGAAGTGACCTGAGCATTCCTATTTGGAATGCAAAAAAAAAAAAAAAAGAAAAAAAAATTTAATTTTAGCGCCTCTAATGACGCCAAATGGAATTGCAATCTGAGTGGCTCAGTTGGACCCAACCTGTTAATGCGATATATAGGGGTTTTTTTTCCGGTAAGAGTGGGCGCGGTCATTTGTAAATTTTAAGGGTCTGCAAAACTAGCTCATTTTGCTGCTTGATATTGCAAATTGGTGTGTCTTACCATATTATTTTAATGTATTATCTTAATTATAAGCACACTGGTTTGTAGTGCAAACGGTTGTACCATATTCTTCTTGTTATTTCCCTAACGAACCGGAAGTCTCGCCCATAGGCCTGCTCGCTAAAAGAATAAGGATATGCAATGGCACAAGTTGGGATGAGAAGACTGGTTTGTCCAAATGAAAGTGGATGGGGGAAGTGTTAGAAATTATTTTGACAGTCTTTATTCACATAATTCAATTAGCATCACTTTAGCTTTAAATTTAGACTATTTTCGATCTCCATCGACTGCTGTGTGCAGTTTTGTGGAGGTGCTTTTTCAACATCTGATTTTGTATATACTACATAAATAATATGTTAATAATTTTAACACTGTATACACCTTTAGTGTCGTAAGTAAGAAGATCTAAAAGACAGGAATTTTGATCGTAACCGTCACATCAACTCACCTTGATTTTTCGTTATTTATCGCAGCTTTCATGTTCTCTATGGGGATTAAAATGAGCTGGATAGTTAGCCACCTTAATACTCTGTTTTTACTTTGTTGTACTGTCAGCAAGGTCAAAAGAAAAGAAACCTGTCATACCTCAGACTTATCCTCCCACCGCTCTTTTAAAAACTCAACCACAAGACATTATGAATAATATTGTTTACCACGCCATGTTCTCGTATCGTCATTCACCCAGTAAAGCGGCATTGAACGCATCTGGTCCAGGTGGAGGAGAGGCCATGGAGTGGCTGGGTGGTGTGTTGTTTACAAGTGCAAACATGTGGAAGGATGAGCAGCAGAAAAATCAAAAGAAAGAAATGTCGCTGGAAAGCAAGCAACCGGTTATGAGCGATTTGCCGTTCAAGCCACAGATGTGAACTCGCGCGTTACGCCTCTTCAGGTGTTCTTGGCAAACGCGCTGGATCTTCAGCGGATCCCCAACACCTGACCAAAGCAAATCACAGCCCGGCCCGGCACGCAAAATTACCTAACCGCAACAGACCGTGTACCCATCACAGATGGAAGCACTGTCTTTTACCTCCATAGAGGACGACGCGCTGGCAGAGCAGGTGTGCTGATATAAAAGTGATTCTCACATTTCCCTCTCAGTGCTTCTAAATGATTCATCTAAGTACAATCTTAAAGGCCCGTTAACAACAAGAACGACAAACCTCTGTGGATTCTGACTGTCGGTGTTTTTATTGTTCGTTAGCTGAAAAAAAATGGCTGATTGTTTCCAGCTGTCTCTGTGTCGTTATCGTTGTGATTTGGACGGTGCTATTCTTTTAAAATCCGGTAATTGTTTAAAACTATATTGTTGTCCTTGGTGTGAACTGGCTGTAAATGTTTAATTAAATGCTATCACAATCTCTATCTTCATTCATGTGCCGTACAGCATTTTCGACTTAAGTTTCTAGCCTATCCACCTTATTCTTCAACGCGAAAGTAAGCTTATGGGCGCGACTTCCTGTTCATTAGCCGCTATAGGGAAATAACGAGAAGAATAGGTGCAGTAAACGGCAAAATTGTTTGCACTACAAACCAGTGTGCTCATTATTAAGATAATACATTAAAATAATATGATAAGAAACCTTGTTTGCAATATCAAGCAGCAAAACGAGCTGTTTTGTACAGCTAAAAATGTGGATGAGATCAGAAGCCAGACCCATAAAAATGTACAAATGGCCACACCCGCTCTTACAGGAGAATTAAGGTGGATTTTTCTTATGATATAACTCTTTAAAAAAGTGAAAATGTGCTGTTGTTACTATACTTAACTGTATTAGTTATATATCACTTATAATTGGTATGCTGTAAATGCATTATAATTGCTATATAGTTAGGTCGAAGGTATTCCGCTGGTCACATGATCTAAAAAAATGGTTGCCTACATGATGCGACCTGCTTTAGGTAAAATAAAGCTTTTATTATGCTACAGATATGACTCGTCTTCATCGCAAGCATACATTTTAAAAATTTTCCAAAAGTAACATTAATTTAATGAAGTTTCTACCTCAGTTTACCTCAGTATTTCTGAGCCGAGCAAATCCAGTAAATTTTGATGAACACTTTTGCTCATCTGTTGCATTTAACACACTGAATTTATAACATATTGACTGTGTATAAAATATGGACTAATCACGCACATGTAATCAGTTTCTCATTAATGTGTGTACACAAGCAATGCTAATGAAAGCTAAGACTGATTAGCCATTAATTAACAGCACATCCGCTGGAATTCAGTCTGGGGCGATTTGGCTGTGGGAATTCGTAGACTTCTGGATTGCTAATGTAAAAAGAGACACGAGACGTGTTTTCATTTCCACCGTCACTGCACCTTGCGTGTGTTCTTACAAAAACACATTGCCTGAGAAGGAGATGGAAAGAAAGTGCCATGCACACCATAAACCATAATAGCTGAAAGCTAATTCATAGCTGAGTCAAGGGATTGCCTTGCAACGGCAGGCTGGAATCTCTTTGATGAGGCCTGTAGACTAAAGGCCCAGCATATGGATCTGATTAGCATGGGCGAAAATGATTCTTTGATTCATTTCTGTCTGAGGACCCGGCGTGTTGTGATACTGATGTTATAGTGTTAATCTTTGCACTGTGTTTTTAAATGCATCCCGTTCTGTCTGGATGAATGGGGCAACAGATCTTGGCCTCCACATCAAAAAGGCTGGACTTTTATTGACCCACATTTAATGCATTTATACATGTGGGCCACATTCATGTATGTTGTATTGGCAGCATGAGAAGCTGATATATGTTAAGTTCAGTGGGAGGGTGATTTGTTTAAGACATATCACATTAGCGCACGTGTATGGAACGCGAAGAGGAGACAAGAATACGTGCTTTCTCTGTGCTCACATGACAATACGAAGATGGAAAGCGTGGTGGGGAATACACAGCGAGATTACAGATTCTTTCACTGGATAGTGCTATTAAATTTATAGCGTAATAATGCTTTAAAGTTCACATGGAAGCTGGCTTAGCACGGTTTCTAGCTGGATGAAACTGGTTATTTAGGATTGGATTTAAGTGGATATTCAACTTCTAAACTATACCTAAAAGCAGGTGAGGCCTTGTCAGACACAAGAAGTGTACCCTGATGTTGCATTTATTTATTAATTATTATTAACTAATTTTTGCAAGCAACATTAATATTTCTAAAATTTCATTATATTACAGTTGACTAGATGATGTTTTACCAGAGCCTATTTTTGGAAAGCTCTTAAAGGGACAGTTTACCCAAAAATGAATATACTGTCATTAATTACTAACCCTCATGTCGTTCCAAACCCGTACGACCTTAGAACACAAATTATTTTTATTTCCTTTGTGAACAAAAAATATTGTCATAGCTTCATAAAATTAAGGTTGAACCACTCATGTCAAATGGGCTAACAATGTCCTTACTACCTTTCTGGGCGGTGTTGCCAAGTCTGCAGAATTGGGCTACATTAACACTGTTGCTGCGAGTTGGTTTTCATGTCTGGAGGTTGAAACAACCCCTATAAGAATGCAAATTTTACCAGGGGAACCCTGCCAAAAAATGTTTATTTTACGATTTTTACCAGGGGACCCCCTCAAAACGCAATTGGGCGGGTTTTGTTGTGAAAACCTGGCAACCCTGTTTCTGGGCTTTGAATATGTCAATTGCATTGCTGTCTATGCAGGGTCAGAAAGCTCTCAGATTTTATCACAAATATCTTAATTTGTGTTCCGAAGATGAATGAAGGTCTTACGGGTTTGAAGCGACGTGAGGGTGAGTAATTAATGACAGAATTTTCATTTTTGAGTGAACTATCCCTTTAGAAACATTAATTTATGGTATTTTTCCCCCTTTTTTTCTCAGTTATAAATGATTTTATATATATATTATATATATATATATATATATATATTTGCTGCTGCTCATGAACAGACAAAATGTAAACCAAAAATGAATATTCTGTCATTAATTACAAATCCATTAATTACTCATGTTGTTCCAAACACGTAACAGCTTTAAACACAAATTATGATATTTTTATTTTCTTTGCACACAAAAAATATTCTCGTAGCTTCATAAAATTAGAGTTGTACCACTGATGTCACAGACTATTTTAACAATGTCTATACTAGCTTTCTCGGCAGTGTTGCCAAGTCCGCAGTTTTCCCACAGAATTGGGCTACTTTAACACTGTTGCTGCGGGTTGGTTTTCATGTTCGCAAGCACCCCAAATAATGTGATATTTAGCCCCTGGAATGCAAATTTTTAACAGGGGACCCCCCTCAAAACGATTAGTTTTGGGTTAGTTTTAAGTAGCAGTTGGCGGGTTTTGTTGTAAAAACCTGGCAACCCTGTTTCTGGGCTTTGAACATGTAAGTTACATTGCTGTCTATCCAGAAGTTGTTCTTGGATTTCAGAAATATCTTAATTTGTGTTCTGAAGATGAACGAAGGCCTTACGGGTTGGAACGACATGAGGTGAGTAATTAATAACAGAATTTACATTTTTGGGAGAGATATAAAATTTGGTATGTCTTCTTTTTTTTAATTTAATTAATAAAAATAAAAAATGAATGTATATTAATTATAAAATTAACATACATAAATGATTTTTTATGTTGCTCAGAAACTGACAAAATCAAAATCTGTGACCTATTTTTTATGACCCATTAGCAGTTAAAAGTGAGTATTGACCCAGTTGAATGACCTGGATTGTTATTCTTTTAAAAACTACAAGGTTTCTTCATTTTTACTTGAAATTTATTTACTGACACCCTAAAACCCTCATACATCTTATGCCACTCAGGTTTAAAGGTAAGACTTGGCACCGGCTGCGTTTCAAACCAGCTCACTGACGGGAAGCGTGTGCAGAGATGGCACAGATAGCCCACAGCCATTCAGAGCCAGTTGCAACTGGAGCGTACTGCCACAACCACACATCCAGACTGCAGGTATGTGCGCTGAGATAAGGAGCAGTGGCTTTTGCCCGGCTGTTATGGTGGGTTTAACCCAGCTCAGGTATGTTGGGAATGTAGCGGAGAGTAACAGAATGAAAAGAGGAAGCCTGTAGATTTGAGCTGAGACTTAATTGAATTCCATTGGTGGAGAAACTAAGTGTTTGTTGAGTTCAAGGTGCATTTTGATTTCTAAAAAACTTCATTTAGGTAAACCAATAATGTAAGTTGTTTATGTAAGTGTGTGTGTGTGTGTGTGTGTGTGTGTGTGTTGAAGGGCTTAAAGTGTGAGCTGTCATATCCAATTCTGCCATCCCTGCCAAGTCTCCTTCAAGACACAAAGTTTACTTTCAGGAGACCTTGAGGGACTCCATTCTTCTTCGGGCCCTGAGCAGAGCACAGCGGGGGGAGGCAACAGTACGGAGATTATAGCAATCCATTTTTGACCAATCAAGATAATTTTCTGTTCCATTCCAGGCGAAGATGAGCAAACAGACAACTGGATGAGATTATAGCAGTGCTGAACCTGAGCATTTCATAGAAAGTGTTTTGGCATGCACTATTCCACATTAATGTAAAAAAACACCCTGGTTTATATTGTGAGTTTTATTTTAACCAAATAGTTTGTTAAAAATTCTTCATTTGTTTCGTCTCGGATTAAACAAATATGTGAAATATGCCTGGTTGCATAATCTAATATAGGCCACCTGATAGAAATCTGGAGACCCTCAAAGCCTTAGTTTGTTTCTGAAAAGTCATTCATTGTCTTCCTTCCTTATAAACATACAAGATAACAAATCATTTACATAATAGTCTTCATTTGTCTGTCTTCATCTATCTCCGTCTGCTTTTACATGAAAGAGCCTAAATATATTGTCAGATAAGGAATAATTGAGGCTACAAACGTAAATAAAACATGGGAATGAAATACTGATTTGAATTGAAGCTCTAGTCCGCGGAGTGATACAAAAGACATGACAGTAGTGCCGTTTTCAGTAACATGGATAGCGAGAAGCCAAGTCCGCAGTTTTCCGCGGGGTACTTTAACACTGTTGACCAGGGTTGCCAGGTTTTCACAACAAAACCCACCCAATTGCCATTCAAAACTAGCCCAAACGCGTTTTGAGGGGGGTCCTCTCTTAAAAAATATCGTTCCGGAGGATACAGTACCTTTTTTGTCAGGAATTTCATGGGCTAAATATGACTTTATTGCGGTCGCTTCAACCCACGGCAACAGTGTTAAAGTAGCCCAATTCCGCGGGAAAACAGCAGACTTGGCAACACTGCGTTGCCGCGGGTTGTTTTTGATGTCCACGGGTTGAAGAACAACAATGTGCAGTAAACGGTAAAACTGTTTGCACTACAAGCCACTGTGTTCATAATAGACTAACGCATAGCGCATTCTATTGTATACTAGCGGCAAAATTTTTTCATGAGATTAATTTGATAGCGATTTATAATTTAAGTATTACATATAGTATTATATAGTTATACATTAAAGTAATTACCAGAATGCCCCATTAGTGAAAGCTTGGGAAAAGGATTAAAGACAAGATAACATTTGTTGGAGATGATTTTAGATTTATTTTCGTAATAAATCATATAAACATGTATATTTTATACAATGTTGCCTGCATTGCAGGAATGTAAACTTTTAAATATAATAAACATTGAGTAGTTTACAGTATTGTAAACATGTAAATATAAATAACTTTGAACATTTGTACTGCAGTAAAGTAAACATAAATATAACTGAACATTTATAATGCAGAAATGTAAATATGTAAATATAAATAACTTTGATACAGTGTTAAACATTTCCTGTACAGTGATGTTGTGTAAATACAGTATTAAATTATTATTTGTCTTCCGTTTTTTGTGTGTGTACTTGTTTTTGCTACATTGTGGGGACCAAATGTCCCCACAAGGATAATAAAACCTGAAATTAGTTAAAAATTGATTAAAAATAGTAAATGATGTTTATCTGAAAGTGTAACGATGCAAACATGTTTTCTGTGAGGGCTAGGTTTAGGGTTAGGGTTGGGTTAGGGGATAGACAATATCGTTTGGTCAGTATAAAAACTATAGAAGTCTATGGATAGTCCCCACAATTCACAAAAACAAACGTGTGTGTGTGTTTTCTACACTTGTAGGCAATGAAATGAAAATAAATTGAAACCAAACCAGTAGGTGGCAGCAAATGACTGTTTGAATAAGTGAGATCAACAGATTCGTTTAAACAGCTGATTCATTCAGAAACGAGGCAAGCAACTGCCTTTATGAATGGATTACTGAATCACTGACTCACTTGATTTCTTTAAAAAAAACGTGGATTCATTCAGTAACGAAGCACCGCTGTGTTGCTTGGAGACACAAAACAGTTCTGCTGTGGCAACGCAGGCTGCACAAGCAACATCTGGCACAACACAGGTCGATCGGTGCCTATCTGTTTAAAACGTTAACTTTGCTTAGCTAGGCAGGAGTTAGGAGATATTACTTCTGGTAACTAACGTTCATAAAGTAACATCCAAAATGTATATTAATAAAAAAAAAACATAAGATGCAAACAATGTACATAAAATGTAACTAGATAGATAGATAAATAAATAAATATGTAAATAAATAAATACAAATAATGCAAAGACATATATAAACTGTGAGAAACGGAGATGGCTAGAATCGATATTCGTATAACATTATAGCATTAGAATAATCAGCCTCAAAATTGTCGATGCAGCTCAAAATATATAATTTGAAGCCCTTTTCTTTCTTACTGTTAAGCTGTTTGCCTCACGATACGATTAACGTCATTCACAATTATCCAGGGAAGCTCTTGTAAACAGCTAGTGTAGTATGTCTTCCTCTCCTGCGGCATTTTCATACAATAGCGAAAACGGCTTCCGGTGCTGCACCGGATATAACTGAACGGACTGAGACCAAACGCGGAAGTGATCGTGCACAGAGTCAATTGAGATAACAGATTAAAATAATATGACAAGACACGCCATTTTGTGATACCAAGCAGCAAAATGAGCTGTTTTATAACATTTGCTAAAAATAGCTGGAAGCAGATAAGACCGGAAGTCTCGAATAGATCATAAATCACTGACATTGTCCCTAAAATAAATAAAGGACAATACTCGGTATGTAGTTCATCTAGTCCCAGGTGGTTACAAAATTGACTTTATCCTACTTTGAGTCATGCAATCGTAATTAGCTATTTTTATGAATTGTGATGACTGAGTTCATACAATTTCCCTTTAAAGTAGGAACTTAAACTTGAAAATGTTTGAATGTCATAACGTTTTTTTCAAGTAAAAAGTTTTGCCTGAAAGGTTGATGCTACAGGAAATGCTTTAATAGTTTAATATTTAATGTTTTGCTTAATAACTGTTCAGCTCTGTTTTGGACGCACTGTATAGTACGTGTATCTGTTCAAAGTTTACTTTTTATGTACTGTACTCTCATGCAGACATAGATGAACTACTGCTTTAGGTTATGTTATTAATCAGCTCCTTCTAGTATTTATCATATCTATCACTATGATAGCCTTATCTTTGATAAATGAAATCGCAGCGTGTTCATTTAAAAGTGATCATAGCTTCATTTTTCATACTTCATGTACACATTTGAGAGGTAAAATCACTGCTGGCAGTGTTTTGAATACTTAAGGGCACTTAAGGAAGAGCACGTATGGCCGACTTCCATTTTGTCTGAATGCCAGTGACATCCTAAGTGCACTTCTGGCATTACAGAGCAATCACAGCTTCTCCGATTCAGACACCTTCCACGTTTCATTGTCTGTGAAACGTTTAAGTGGAGCATAAGGTTAGAAATCAGTGGCTGTGACATCTGACAGATGGTTAAAAATTATAATATCACAAGGAGAAGATAATATCTTAAGGATTTGCCTACTTTAAGGTTGTTCTTGGGATTATGTGTATTGCAGCGCACTCTTATAAATAGAGGTTCTTTACTGGCATTGATGGTTCCATGAAGAACCTTTAACATAGTTCTTTTAAGTTCTTTTAAGAATTATTTGCAGCTTCGTTTAGAAATCTGAAATGCTTATTTTTAAGATTTAGAAATGTATTTGCAGTTATCTTTGGATCTTCTAAGTTTTTGTGGTTTACAGGTTAGCACTAGCTGTCCTGATGGTTTAATTGTGGATAAGTGTGTCATGACCAAAACACTACTCTTGTGGTTACGGTTAAGACCTTTTTGACACATACCGCTGGGAAAAAAGTGAGTCATTGGTCGGATTCAATTTTCTGATGGTGTAATTTTCCAAATTGACTTTGACCCCAACTACAATCAACAAAAAATCTTGTTTCAAACTCGTAAAAACGAAAGGATTTGGCCGGTGTGTGACATTTCTTTGCTCTGTTTTCAGACCAACTTGGCATATACGCCATGCTGTTGTTTATATATCTCATTCAGTCAAAGCATAGAGTTGTCAGCCTTAATCAGGCGTTTTATTGGTTTCCTTTAATATTCAGCCACAGTCAATTCACTGTTCTTTCCATATATTTACTTGTAACGTGATCTCAGCACAGAGACGTTATAAATGTGACGCGATTGTTTTTAAAGGTGAAATTTCTGATGCATCTTTAGCCGTCATAATAAACTTTAGTATGACTCTAAAACACTAAACCTAAAGATAATTGAGCTTATATTTTTTAAAATATAGTAGCCTACATATTGTACTCAACTTTGTTTAAAGTTCAAAGTTGAGACTGAAGATGCTTCTAGCCTTTTTTAGTGGCATTGGAAATGTTTGATTGTGATTTCTAAGGTGCCAGAATGATGGATGAGATGAAAGACAGTATTTTTTTAATAAAAGTCAGTGCTTTTGTCCAGCCTGCATGGACGTATCCAAACAATTCCCTTCAAATCCTAAGATGCAACATATTAGCACCCTAGATTCCTCTAATCTCCGGCCAGTACTTGAAAACAAGGAGTGTGCACACCTGGGATAGGTGTGGGTAGCCCTCATTCTGAGATGCCATGGTTAATCTGAGGATTTTGATACTGTGACAATGTTGTCTGACCCTCATAGACTGGCTGATCTGTACTGTGGGTCTGTTTCATGAGTGCAGTACAGAGACTGACATTGTGACTGTTACAGGTCACCTGAGCTTACGCTCTGTCCTTATTTGTTCTGTTTCAGTGTTTCTCTTCAGCACAGTACGTTTGAGGTCTAAAATGAGAAGAGTTTAGTGTTTAGTGTGAAATATTTAAAGAGTTTGGAGAACAATATGTTAGTATGTGTTTGAATTAAACACATTATGGTGCCACAATTTTTTTTTTTTAGTAATTTAGATTTTGTGTGTGTGGCATTTTAAACCTTATTAAAATGCCTTTATTATTGAGATAATAGTGTTAGATTTTCAAAGTTTGTAATTTTGAACAATTGTTTCAAAAGAAAGGCCATTCAGTGCAACAGGGACAACAATAAATGAATAATGTATATTTAAAAAATAAATAAATACATAAATAAATATGTAGGCCTATACACACAAATGAAATCTAGAAACAAAATATTTTATACTAAAATAGTTTATACAGATATTTATATTATTATTGTTTATATACTTTTTATTTTACACACATAAATGAAAACTAGAAATTAAAAACTACATATTTTATGCAGTTATTATTAAAATATTATTACAATATTTATACAGATATTTGTTTTGTTATTTGTTATATTATTTTATTATACACACAAATACAAAACTAGAAACAAAATATTGTATACAGTTATATTAAAATAGTTTGTACAAATACGTATATTATTTTTTATTATATATATATAGAGAGAGAGAGAGAGAGAGACAAATGACAACAAGAAACAAAATATTGTATAGTTATTTTATTATTTTATATTTATATTATTATTTTTATAATATTTTTGTTACACACATAAAAATGAAAACTAAACGTTAATATTTTATAGTTATATTTTAATATTTTATAGTTATTATTAAAATATTATTAAAATATTTATACAGATATTTTAATTGTTATTTTTTATATTATTTTTTATTATACACGCACACATAAATGAAAACTGGAAACTAAATCTTATTGTTATTGAGATGTTACTATATATATATATATATATATATATATATATATGAACACTAGAAACTAAATATTTTATACAGTTATTATTAAAATATTAATACAGATATTTATATTGGTATTTGTTTGTATTTTTGTTTTATACACTCATACAAAAAAAAAAAACATTTTATATCGTTTTAATATTTTTAACAGACCGATACAAATGCCTGCATACAGTGGTAAAGTTGCGCCATCATGTGGACAGAGCAACATGGTTTGAGAGAAAGGAAATGCAACTGTTTAAATTATGCAAACAAAAGGTAACAAGAAACACATTAATAACAGAGACAGATTAATAACATAGAACTAAAATGCACAGCTTTACTTTCACATAATACACCTTTTTGTATGTATTTATTATTATTATTATTATTATTTATTATTATTTATGTATGAGCAATTCACCATTTACATTTTTATCCCTTATTTTTCTAGCATGTCTAGCATTTTTCTAGTCGTGTTGGCACTCATTAGCTATATTTTTATTCTTGTTCTCTTGGAGTTCCATAATTTCCGTTTTTTGTTTGTGAATTGTATTCAATACAATAATAATAACAAATAATAATAATACAAACTGTCACAAAACAACAAAAAAAAAGATGTAGTGGCTTTTTCGCATCTTGCTATGACGCACAAAATGCGAACTGTACAGTACGCATCTTCAACGATGACGCGACGCGAGACAACAAACTGCAGCGTTTCCAAAGAACACGAGGTGTGAGTCACGCAGCTTTGCATATTACTGTAATTCCAGGAAGTTTTTTTAGGTCGGCTGTTTCCTGCACTTACGCCACCTTGTTTACCGTACTTCGCTGTCGAACTCGACTTGTCGTTGTCTATTAAAAACTTGTTTTAAACGAGTATTCATATAACTATACTGAGATTTATGTAGGTTTAACCGCGAATAATGAAACTGTTGTACCTGAAAGGTGTTGTGTTTTTCACCTTCATACCTGTAGTGCTAAATCTCAGACTTCTGGATGATGGACGCTCTCTAAACTGTACACAAGAGGTAAGATGATACATAAACACCATTGGATATCATACATATTTGTATATCTGTTAAATGTGTTCATGTAGACACTGATTTGTGGTCCCTTTGGGGATTTATGTTTTGAATGAGGGTTATATTTCTGTGATCCATTGTTGTTTCGTTCTTTCACTCTCTCCAGGAAATACAGTGTACAGCAGAGTTCAGTAAGTCTTGCTTTTTTTTTTTTAGCACTCTTTATTATTGAGGGTTATATTTTAACTGACCTTTGACTGTTTTCTCCCACAGATAACTGCATGTATAAAGAATGGCTCATTCCTTCAGATTTTACTCCCAGTGGACCAGATGATTTAGCAGTGAAAGTTGACGTAAGAAGCAACATGAAAGGTGATTTGGAGCCAGTGATTGTGGCAGAATGGAAAGCAAAGGATGATGGTGGGTAACTCACTATGTTACATTATTTTAAAATCTATTTACTTGGACTTATCAAGTTTGACAGTTTTAAATGACACGTTTATTGGTTTAAAAATGGTTTATATTCATTCTGTATTTCAATAAGCATTTATGTCGCAGTTTGCATTCATCATTTTGTTTTTCTTTTTTTGCAGGAAGCATAATTCATTTGAATGGAACAGAGCTTGGTGTGTTGAAGTCGTCCACCAATGAACATCTGTGTGTCCATTATAGGTTCCTTCAAGCTTTTAAGTCCATGAGAAATGGTGCCGGTGAAAAGGCAAGACTGATTATTTATTTGTATTTTTATTATATTTATTATATTTTCACAAATACTAACGTATCATACATATTATTTTAGTGGTCCTTTTCTTTGGATAAAGTTGTGGTAGATCCAGACACCACATATGTAGTGACTGCCTCCAACCTTCCCAAGCCAAATTTACAACACACCAGTTACAATGTCGAGAGAAAAGTTCATGTTCCAGGTAAGTAACAAATTATAACAAAATATTTCTAAGTGACAATTTATATTCAGATTGACAACTCAGTTTTGATCTGTAACAACAGGTTGTGACAATCCTTTAATGCGAACGACCAAAATCTGTATTGAAAGAGGTGAGAGAAGAGCTTATTTACCACTGGTTTACCTTAATCAGATACATCTACAAACCCTGAGCACTTAAAGGAGAAGTCCACTTCCAAACAAAAATTGACAGATAATGTACTCACTCTCTTGTCATCCAAGATGTTAATGTCTTTCTTTCTTCAGTCGTAAAGAAATCGTTTTTTGAGGAAAACATTTTAGGATTTTTCTCCATGTAATGGGCTGATATGGTGCCCCGATTTTGAACTTCCAAAACGCAGTTTAAATGCGGCTTCAAACGATCCCAAATGCGTCTGTAAACGATCCCGAGGAAGAAGGGTCTTATCTAGAAAAGAATCAGTTATTTTCATTTTAAAAAATATGTTAAATGCTTTTTAATCTCAAACGCTCGTCTTGTTTTGCTCACCCTAAACTCTTTGTATTATGGTTCAAGACAGTTCTTGACTCCAATCGTATTTTCTCCCTCAACTTCAAAAATCATTTTAAAATCAGCCTACATTGCTGCAGAAGTACTGACCCAGTCTTTGCAAAGTAAACATGCAAAGAAGATCAAACACCCTTAACAAAAAAGGTAAAACAGTGATATAGGATAATTTTGATTCACATGAGATTTTTTCAGCATAACCTAACTGTCATGAACCGGAAGAAAACAGTTCAGGCAGAGTGAGACAAGATGAGCGTTTGACATTAAAAGGTATATAAATTGTGTAAGACCGTTTTTCCTCAGTTGGGATCATTTACAACAGCATTTGGGATCGTTTGAAGCTAGTGTTGGGTTCGAGTCCACCTAAGTCGAGTCCTAGACGAGTCTGAGTCCAAAACACTACTGTTTGTCAGTATCTTAACACTGTTTTAACCCAAAGGGTTCCAAAACTCAGTCCTGGAGGGCCGGTGTCCTACAGAGTTTAGCTCCAATTAGACACACCTGAACCAGCTAATCAAGCTCTTACTAGGCATACTAGAAACTCCCTGGCAGGTGTGTTGAGGTAAGTTGGAACTTAACCCCAGGACCAGGACTGAGTTAAGGCACCCCTGTTTTTAACTAAGAAACCTGTTTTTAACAACTATGGCTGACTTACGTCTTGTGACTCATTTCAGAGTGAAACAGGTTTTAGAATGCGATAAATTATAGGGTGGGACTTGACTTTATTCATTGATATAGTAAATGTATAAATTCAAGGGTGGGGGTCAACATTTCTGTCAACTGTCTCTGGACTCGGATGGACTCATATTGGCATATTTTCCGAGTCTGAAAGGCTCAAGTCAGAGTCAAGTCCGAGTAAAAATGCATTAGAGTCTGTGACAAGTCCGAGTCGCCTAAAAATTGTACTCAAGACCGGACTCGAGTCCGAGTGCGAGTCGGAGTACCCCATCTCTAGCCGCATTTAAACTGTAGTTTGGAAGTTCAAAATTGGGGCACCATAGCGGTCCATTATATGGAGAAAAATCCTGAAATGTTTCCCTCAAAAAACATAATTTCTTTATGGCTATAGAAAGAAAGACATGAACATTTTGGATGACAAGGGGTAAGTACATTATCTGTCAATTTTTGTTTGGAAGTGGATTTCTCCTTTAAGTGCTAATGTATGCATACACTTTAAATACTCTGAGATTTATTTTGGTTTCTTATTCTCTTAGGGGATACATGGCAACCCAATATTTCTGTAGGAAGGAGCACAGCTGTGAATGGCAAGGACATTCTGTGTGTTGCATTTAATCCTGGAGAGAACGCAGAAAAATATAATGTTTTTATGAACTGCAACAGGGACACAGTAGTGCAGACTCTTTATAAAGTAAGACATTTTATCTGTATGTCTATTTATATATCCAAATAAGTAAGACTGTTTTTTAAAGGGTGTTTTTTTTGTATGTGTGTGTGTTAAGGAGAACAAGTCATTACTAAATGTGACATATGACTTGGAGAAGTGGCCACGTACATGCTGTAATTTTGATGTTCAGGTTTGTAGGCCTATACAAACATAAAATGTTACTGATAAAACAGTTTGTGTATTGATTTAATAGTAGTTTTTTTCCATTTAGATCCAGCCGTTTTTCCAAAAGTGTGCCAATGACTGTCGTCGAAAGAATCGCAGTTTTAGCATATGTGGTCCTGGTGTGTATGGAAACAGCTTCACCTTTTAAATGAGTGAGAAATAACATGTAAAAAGCATAATGCCACTTTACTAATTTTATGTATGTTCCACAGTACCAACAAGCCTTCCTGAGAACAACTCAGCACTTTGGATCATTTGTGCTGGATTATGCCTTTTATTTTGTGCCACTGGTATTTGTGCTATTTATTTCCGCCGCAGGAAACCACTGAAAGGTAAGCAGTGACATTTAAGTTGGATATTTTTATCTTTAAAGATTTCAATCATGTTACACAACAGCGGCAGTGATGTCTTTGAAGAGTAACTTCCTGTGGTTAGCCACACAGACAGTGCTAGGACTGAAATAATACATCTAATATGCAGTAAATAATCATTTGTAATGAATGTCCCTGTTTCTAATTTACAAAATTATTTTAATTCAGGTGAAGGAAAGCCACTGGAAAAACCACCTCTAGAACCGCCAGTTTCATCTGGCCCGCGATCTGTATTAATCATCTACTCCAGAGATCATCCCCTTTATACAGACATAGTTCTAAAACTCTGCGCCTTCCTGCGGGCCAAATGCGGCGTTGAGGTCGTGCTGGACCTACTTGATACGACTTGGCTCGGCACCATCGGACGGCTACAGTGGCTTGAGGAAAAAAAGCGAAAGATTGAGGAGTCGTCAGGTAAAATCTTGGTCCTTTGCTCCCGAGGAATGCAAGCCAAATGGGGGGCGATGTGTGGAGAACCTCGCATCCTCCTCCGGGAGGACGTCCGATCTCCGATTGGTGATATGCTGACTCTCGCCCTTCAGCTGATTACACCTGATATGCAGCGTCCGGCTTCCTACGGGAAGTATTTGGTGGCTTACTTTGATGACGTAAGCACTGAAGGCGATGTGCCATCTATGTTTGACATTGCAGTCAAATATAAGCTGATGAAGCATTTCGAGGAGATCTATTTTCGTATCCTTGATGTGGAGAAGTATCAGCAGGGAGTTAAGCACTGTGTTGAGGGTATCGGAAAGGACGAGTACTTCAATTGCCCCTCGGGCGAAGCCTTGAGGAATGCAGTCGAAGCTTTCCAGGCTCACCAAATGAAGAATCCGGACTGGTTTGAGAACGAGTGCGTTGCCAGTGAGGAGGAAGTGAGAGGGGAAGCTGATCCACTTTTTGAGATGCCCATGCAGCCGATATATGAATTAACGCCAGTGCTAAACAGCGGACTACCGATCCTTGTGAAGGAGGTAGACATCAATCGTGAACCCCAGAGCGTCTGCGCCGTAATTCCCCAAATTCAAGAGAACCCTGAAGAGTCGTCCGTGGTGATTATTAATCCAAGAGTCCAGCCAGATCACAGTGAAGTACTTTCCTATTATCCAGCAATGGAACGTCCTCTTGAATTACCCAGTGTGATTGATTTTGGGACACCAGTGGACCCACAAATGTACCTGTGTCTCCTTGCCGAACCAGGACCGGTGGAAACCTCACATCCTCCTTTGGCGTTTCCAATGGGGGAACTGTCAGATAATTGTCTGACGGACAACAGAAAGCGCTTTTTGACAGCACCTCCACCCTCAATGGAAGAAAGCTTCCATCTGTATCAGGAGATGGACATGTCCCAGCCAGTGGAGATGGAGGAAAGTGAAATGGAGGGCACTTCTGAGATGAGACCCTCACGAGGGTCTGATCAGGGATATGGTTCCAGGTATTCCACAGTGAGGGAGGACCTCAAGTATCAGCAAGACATTTCCTCTCTGGCCAAGTTACAAATGGACCTCTTCCTAACCAGCCCGATCTCTTCTGGTTTCTGCACCAAAACAGTGGAGACCTGAATTTCTTGTTTGTCTATTGGCTGTTTTTTGTAGGGTTGCGTCAATAAATCGATGCAGAATCATTTCTCGATTTCCGAATGCATCGCGATTCTCTTCCGAATCTGAGCTTAGTTTTGAACAGCAGATGGCACTGCATGCTTTAGAAACAGCCATACTCTGCTTGGTTCTTGTGCCTTAGACACACTTGAAACTAAAATAATCATTCATTCAGTTCAAAAAGCTTGAATGAATTACAAGGGTGTTCACAGTGGGCTGCATTTACATTAATCTCACATCATAAATGCATTCTGAGCCCAGGCGCAATTCTTCAACTCTTCAGCGCTTTTCCTTGAGGGCATTTGAGTGTGTGGTTAAAAACTAGGATAGAACGCCATCTTCTGTTTAAAATTAACCCCAGAATCGATTCCAGAGAGAATGGCCCTGTCCCAAATCACACCCTATACCCTCGCAGTCTTCTTCTGAGCCCACAGTTTCGTGACATAATGCTGCTTTGACTGTCAGGTAGAAGTCTGCCGTGGAACTCGCTTCAATGTGGGCTCAGCAGAAGTGCGCAAAAAGGGTGCACAGCGACCGCAAAGGGAGCGCTCATGAGTACCCTTCTGAAAGCTAAAACAAAGAATGGGACACCCTATGGTTTCATGGACTTAACGGACATGTACATCCGGTGGCCATTGCAAGTCTGCAAGACCGTAAGTGCACATGAAGTGTGCCATTTAGGACAGGGCCAGTGTGTGCTTTTAAAAACTAGATTAGAGTGCCATCTGCTGTTAAAAACTAACCTCAGGATCGATTCCAGAGAAAATCGCACCCTAAACCCTCGCGTCTTCCTCCGAGTCCACACTTTCGTGACATAATGCCGCTTTGACTGTCGGGTAGAAGTCTGCCGCAGAGCTCGCTTTAGTGCAGGCTCAACAGAAGTGTGCATCGAGGGTGCACAGTGGCCACAAAGGGGGCACTCGCGAGCATCCTTCTGAAATCCAAAATGATGAATGGGACAACCTACGGCAGTGTTTCTCAACCATGGTCTTGGGCGCCCCCAAACACTACTCATTTTGTATGTCTCCCTTATCTGATACACCCATTTCAGGTCCTGGAGTTTCTTCTAATGAACCTATGAGTAGAATCAGGCGTGTTTGATTAGGGAGACACACAAAATGTGCGGTGTTGGGGGACGCTCAGGACCAGGGTTGAGAAACACTGCCCTACGGTCTTGTGGACTTAACCGACATGCGTGCATGGCAGCCATTGTAAGTCTGCAAGACTGTAAGTGCACATGAAGTATGCCATTTGGGACAGAGCCAGTGTGCAGTTAAAAACTAGATTAGAGCGCCATCTGCTGTTAAAACCTAACTTTAGAATCGATTCCAAAGAGAATGGCCCTGTCCCAAAACGCACCCTAAACCCTTGCGGCCTTCCTCCGAGTCCACACTTTAGTGATGCAATGGCGCTTTGACAGTCGGGTAGAAGTCTTGCTGCAGAGCTCGCTTGAGTGTGGGCTCAGCAGAAGTGCGCATCGAGGGCGCATAGTGGCCGCATAGAGGGGCATTCGCGAGCACCCTTCTGAAAGCTGATATGACAAATGGGACACCCTACTGTCTTGTGGACTTAACGGGCACATGCATACGGCACCCATTATAAATCTGCAAGACCGTAAGTGCACATGCCATTTGGGACAGGGCCAATCTAGTTGCATTCGTAAAATCTCAGAATTGATTCACAAATTGCGATGCGTCGATTTATTGTCAAACCCTAGTTTTTTGATTTGCAGAATACTGTAGTACCATGGCAGGATGTTTTTGAACAGTCTGTGGTTGGTTGTCACTCTTAAAACATTTGAACTATTTGTGTCAACAGAAACAGGAAACAGACTAGATGGACGAGTTTGATGATCAGCTGTTTTATAAATGATTACGCGTTATATCTTTATTATCAATAACAAGGCATAAACACAAGGGTGTGATCAGTTCACTTTTACTGTGGAGCAGAACAAGTATCTTGTTAAACAGCTTAATATAGAACAGCACAGCACATGATTTGAAGCTTATGTTTAGCTACTGAACACAAGTCTAAATAATTTGGTTGGGCTTGCAGTGTTACATCTGTATTGTTTATTCATATTAATTGCTCATGAAATGTTTTGTTGTATTATATTGCACAATTTTTTTATTTGTTTATTCCAGTTCAACAGCAATAACCATCTACTATGGAATTTGTATATAGTATTAAAAGTAAATTTCTAAAACAGCATTCTTTGGTAATCTTCTGTCGTGTGCTTTTTACTACAATTTAGTTAAAGAATCACTTTACTTGCATCGAATTTTAATCCAACTTTGGACCTCAAATTACTCGTTAACCAATTTAACCAGGATGCTTCCAGACCCTTGCAGCTGTTGCAGTGCAAATAATGTCTTATGTAAACACAAAACTTAACTTGCAAACTAAAGCCCTTGTAAGAAAATTCTCTGTAAAACATTTATGTGGATAAATAGAGAGAGGTGGGGCTGGAAGTCGCTCTCCTTATCAAAAAGGTTATGTACATACACTAAAACCTGTAGTTTAAAAAACATGCGTAGTAAGCAGTGGTATATATTTGTCAGGTTAAATACTGCGCAATGAGGCACAAAAATCCCATAATGCACTTTCGGCCTGCATATTTAACATGTTTTGCTCACCCTGTACCCCAATCCTCAAAGCACAAGAGTAATAATATGTTAGAATAAGGATGCACGTTTGTTAGTAATTACATATTATATATATAATACTCTGTTTTAAAACTAAAAGTGACAGGACAACTCAATTCTCACAGTTAAAGTGATAGCTCTCCCAAAAATGATGAATTTCGCACTTCAGAAGATATTTTGAAAAATGTGTACACACAATGAAGTTCAATGGGGTCCAAACCAACATTGTCTGGACCCCATAGCCTTTCATTAGATGCACAGAAACATATCTTCTTTTGTGTTACAGAAGAAAGCAAGTCATAAGGGTGCATAAATATCAAAATTTTCCATTTTGGATGAACTGTCCTTTTAAGCTGAAGAATTTGGGGGGGTGAGAAACATGGATATTAAGCTTTGACATATTTGTTTCTGGTGTAAATCTTAGTGTAACTAATGAGCTTGGAAATATACATATTTAGATTCTCATTTAGACACGGATGCACTGCGTGTAGATTAATGTCCTCTTGCAATCTGTCTATCAGCACTGTAACAATTATCATGGCTGGTCAAAATGTTATTAATTGCGATAATCATACCTCATTTACTGGCACGAATGATATGGCATCTGGAATTGAGCAGATAAACGGACTTGTTTGTGATTTCAACCATGAGGTTCTGTAAAGAGAGGTAGCCTTGTACAAATTGGTGATGATAATATGTCTGGTAGGAACCAGCAATGGAGTTTGGTCATTAAAGATGAATTACAGTTATCCTCATAGATCCTATTCTTAAAGTAGCCTATTATTACATTAAGGAACATTATGAATTCGTATCATACACCGTTCGGCAGTTTTCCATTCCTAAGTACCACAAAGTATTTCAGATAGGAAAGGACTACATCACATTCACAATTTGAAGTGTACACCAAGCCTAACAAGTCACAAGGCATATTTACACTTTTGACAAGTGCATTTAGGAACATCTCTTGACAAGGTGTCTGGAAACACTATAAACACGTGTCTACATTAGTGTACTGTCAGTTAAGGACGTTTTTACATACAAAATAAATTATACAACATTGCACTTATTTCCTCAGTTGAATAGTCCTCACGTAATTAAAGTGCCTCTCAAAACAAGTGCAAATCAAAGATTCTCGTATCATCATATATAAGCACTGGTTGACAGTCACATCCCAATACATTAAGTATATACTGCAGAGGTCACAGGAGGGAATGTTTTTCATTGGCACATTGAGTGGTTTGGTTGTAGCACCTGTTGAGAGTGGAGGAGAACGACAGGACGTTCATAAGGAGAGGTACTACAGACATAAATGTAGATTTCCATCTCAAAATACTGGCTAATATTGTCATAAACATTGAATTGTTATGATTTTATATCACATACACCAAGTACGTAATCTAAACTCGGTTAGCTATTTAGGGCATGTCTGACACAGATGATATTTTGGATTTAGGCCAATAGCTAATAAACCTAATTTTTCATGTTTTGTACAGAATCCTAATTTTGCCTATTGTTGGTAATTGGCCGAGTTTTACTGTTTTATTAACAAGCTAAATGAACAACCTTTTGCAAGCAAGTCTGATAATTAGCAACCACTGAGTTAATCACATAAACACATTTTTTAAGGAGTTCTCAAGTTATATTATGCACACCTGTGAAAATGTAATTACATGATTGCTCATTTGCATACTGCATTTCTCTCAGTAATTTTCGTCCTAATTAGCAAACTGTTAAGTATGGAAGCCCATTTCCGTCACTGAATAAAAAATAAAAAAGGTAATTACGACTTTTTATCTCACAATTCTGACTGTTTCTCAGAATTGTGTGATACAAACTTGCAATTCTCACTTTTGTTTTCTCAAAACTGTGATACATAAACTCGTAATTGTGAGTCCAGTTCTGAGGGGAAAAAGCAGATATTTTCTTAGAATTGGGAGTTTATATCTTTATACCCTTAGAATTGTTTATATCTCGCAATTCTGCCTCTTTTTTTTTAGAATTGCAGGTTTATATCTCGCAATTGTGACTTTTTTTTTCCTCCGAATTGTTTATATTTCACAATTCTGACTTTTTTTCTCAGAATTACAAGTTTATATATTGCAATTGTGACCTTTTTTCCTCAGAATTGTTTATATCTTTCAATTTTTACTTTTTTCTCAGAATTACACGTTTTTCAATTGTTAATTTTTTCCTCAGAATTGTGTTCATTTCTTGCAGTTGAAACTTTTCTCAGAATTGCGAGTTTATATATTGTAATTATGACTGTTTCCCCTCAAAATTGTTTATATCTCACAGTAGTGACTTTTTTCCCTCAGAATTGTGTTTATATCTTGCAATTCTGACTTTTTTAACAAAATTGCGAGTTTAGGCCTGTATCTCGCAAATGTGACTTTTTTCCTTAGAATTGTGTTGATATCTTACTATTCCAACTTTTTTCTCAGAATTGCAAGATTATATCATGCAACTGTGACGTTTTTTCTCAAAATTGCGAGTTATCGTAATTGTGATTTTTTTTCTCAAAATTGTTTGTATCTCGCAATTCTGACTTTTTTTTTCTCAGAATTGTTTATATCTCGCAATTCTGACTTTTTCCCTCAGAATTGCCAGTTTATATTTAGTAACTTGTGAGACATAAACTTGCAATTGTAAGAAAAAAAGGCAGAATTACGAGATAAAGGTCGCAATTACCTTTTTAAATGTTTATTCAGTGGCGGAAACGTGCTTCAATAGAAGTTAAGACATAAAATACTGTTTTTTTTTTTTGTAACTTTAAAAAATAGCGCTAAAAATTACAAAACGTTTCGTCAATTTTAACGCTCGCAGCTGACGGTAGTGTGTAGGGATGGGCGATACCTTTTATTTTATTTTCGATCCGATACCGATATTTTCAAGCCCAGTATCGTCGATATCGATACCGATACCGATACCAATACCTCTAAACTAAACTGATCTTTTAAATTATTAAAAGAATACAACAAGTAATTACACTCACTTTATAAACATTATATTTGAAAGTCTATAAATGAAATGTACCAAAATTGTATTTTAGCTCTTTACTGGGGCAGTAACCTCAAAGGTGCACCTTCTCTACCCCTAAAACCCAGGAAGCATACTAATACCATATACAAGTACTCACGCATTAAGGGTAGATAAGGCAGAAAGGTGTACCTTACTATTAAAAAATTACTTAAAATAAAAATTAATAAAATTATTCTTCTTATTATTATCATTATTAATTATTATTACAATGGTTTTTGCTACAAATATTAAGGTAAAATAATGTTCCTGTAGTGTTATCCATGGTAAAAGGAAGCAAGCTGAAAAATAGAGAGTGTTAACCATGGTAAATTTGTTGTTACTGCAGTTTTACTACAAATATGTGGAAAATGTGGTTACTGTAGTAAAACCATGGTTATTTTTTTGTAAAGGCTTCCAGGCTGTTGTACCCCTAAAGGTGAAACTTTAGCACAAATAGTTAACTAATTAAATAAATATTTCATGTACACTATACTGTTCAAAAGTTTGAGGTCGGTACGATTTTGTAATGTGTCTTTAACCATGCTAACCAAGGCTGCACTTATTTTAACAAAAATACAGTAAAAACAGCAATATTAGGAAATATAACTATTAAAATAAGTATTTTCTATTTTAATATTTTGAAAATTGTAATTTAAAAAGCATCTGTGATCAAAGCTAAATTTTCAGCATTATTACTCCAGTCTTCAGTGTCACATGATCCTTCAGAAATCATTCTAAAATCATTTGCTACTAAAGAAACATAATTTCTGATTATTATCGATGTTGAAAATAGTTGTGCTGCTTCTATTGCCCTAATTGAACAAGCACTGTAAGCCCCCAACAAGCGTCAGCAGCGAACGCTATCTGTGATCGATTGGTTCTGTCTTTCAGCATTTGCGTGTGTTCCGATGAGCAGGAGAAATAGTTCTATCCTACACAATGATCCGCTAATAGTCTATTGTTCATCTTAAAGGCTTATTTTATGCACCTAGTTTCTTGCTAAATAAATTAAATTAATGGTTAAAAATGCACTTTAGAATCGATATTTTTATGTGAGGATCGATCCTTTCGATACAACGTCAGTATCGAAAGTATCGATACTTCAGGATCGATCCGCCCATCCCTAGTAGTGTGCAATGGTTACTTCCGTTCGCGTGTTTTTCCCGCGCTCTGACTTAAACCACCTCATAATCCGTACTTTCGTCACAATACATTTTGTTTACGTATTTATTAACTGGTTTGCGTATTTAAATCTTAATTTTGATTAAAAGGAAAGGGATGTAAGCACCTGTAGTACCTCCCCTCAAAAGGGCTGATGCACACTGTGTAGTACGTGGCCTCCGGTCAACGCCAGTACCTAATGAGCATCTACGACTGAGTATTGACAGCCAGCGTGTTCACATAGCCATGAGGACACATGTCGTTTTCGGAAACGCAGTGGGAGAACTGGGCTGGGTTGCTCCCGCGTCCACGTGCAAACCTCCGGACACCTCTTAAGGACATGCACTGTTCAACCAGCTCCAGGCACTTGCACCCCAAGAAGAAGATGTTCTTGAACATGAAAACCGATATGGGCGTTTTGTAAACAAAGACGAGGAAACATCTGACCACCAAGAGCGGTGCGTTGAGCAACACGCCGGTGAAGAACCTCGCCCATACCCAGCGACAGTTCATCTCCGAGGCCGTCAACTCGTAAAGCCAAACAACAGGAACGGCCAGCGCGATGAAATAGACGGATATAACCGTGTACCTAAGGTATATGCTGGGGATTTCGTTTTTAAGGAGCAGTTCCACCAGCGTGAAGCTGTCCAGGATATCTAAGCAGGTGCTCATGAAGCAGCCTTGGGAGTGAAAGCGTGTAGCACCGTTGGGATCTTCAATGATGGAGTTGATGAGGCAGTACAGCAAAGGCGCGCACAGCAGCATGGTTATTTTGAACCCGGTGATGCCGAACGGCACCTTCAGGGCGATCAGATCCAGGATGGACGTTTCCAGAACGAGCACCACTTTCGGGGTGGACGCGATCACGTAGATGAGCCATGCCAGGTACGCGAAGGTGAACTCCCCGAGGTTGCATCCGAAGATGGAGCTCTTCTGGTGGAAGCCACACGCCCGTTCCCGCTTGCTCCTGGCGTTTTTCATGAAGAAAATCGCCCACCCCGATATAACCACCAAATCCGTGGCGATCCACGAGCACCAGTAGAGATCTGTGAAGATGATGAGGTAGAAATCCAGCATGCCTCCTTGGAGAACGAGCACGAGGAAACACAGAATCTTGTAAAACAGGTTCTTATTAGACCTCTGCACGAACAGAGGGGTGGACTGCATGAATTCGCCCGATGTCATGGTGTAAGACTGAGGCTGAGCTGTGGCTGAGGAGGAGACCAGGGGCTGGGAGCTGCCCTCCTCGAGGTTGGCACTGCCGCTGGTAGTCTGCGTGTCCCTCCTGGACGCGACGCTTCGGATGAACAGCAGCTGTCCGTTTTCTGGTGCTGAGGAGACAGGTGAGTCGGGCTGGGAGATGTCTTTTATGATTTCAGCAGTCATTGTATTCATGCCTTCTCCTCCCGACTTGTTTTGGCTCTGCTAGTGTAATGATAGCCGCTCAAGGGGGCAGAGGAGGAAATCCCGTTATGGAATTGTGTTGGAATGGAACGGGCACTTACCGAATCCCTCCAAATGAAACCTGATAAATAATGAGGTCAAGTCAGTGATTAAAACAACGAAGCTGATATTCGTTAAATGTTTGAAACATTTCATATCCCCGTTTAAAATTATAGTAGGCTAATGAATTTATTTTGTTTTCGTAATCAAAAAGTAAATGTCGTTTTTCGTATTAATAATCTATAATTTACGTCTATTTCACGAAATAGCCATTTAATATTACAGATGTACTTGCTTGCTTACTAAATAAACTAGTCACTTTATTACTGATTGACTGATTGCGTTATTTAATTTAAAGTGTACACTTTGGTCTTAGGCCTATTTAAGTTTTTGAGTGCTTTGAGTGTTGAATGTAAATTGTTGGAAGTAAAAGCTTTTTTATTGCAAACAGTTCATTTAGGTCTTCGCAATAAGCATATAAACTAAAGAAAATTTAAAATGAAAAAACAAACCCTAGTAAGTTATCTTACAACGTACTATTAAAATGATATTTTAAAAGACAATGAAATACTGTTTTACATTTTAATTGTTTAAATGTGAAAAATTAGAAGTAAAAGGTATGAATTACCTTGTAATTTATAAAGTAAATGATTATTATACACTGCCAGTCAAAAGTTTTTGAACTGTAAGTTTTAATGTTTTTTTAAATGTCTCTTCTGCTCACCAAGCCCGCATTTATTTGATCCAAAGTACAGCAAAAACAGCAAAATTTTAAATATTTTTAATATTTAACATAACCATTTTCTATTTGAATATATTTTAAAATGTAATTTATTCCTGTGATTTCAAAGCTGAATTTTTAGCATCAGTCACACAATCCTTCAGAAATCATTTTAATATTCTGATTCGCTGCTCAAAAATAATATATATATATATATATATATATATATATATATATATATTTTATTATTATTATTATGTTGAAAAAAGCTGAGTAGAATTTTTTTCAGGTTTCTTCGGTGAAAAGAAAGTTCAGAAGAACAGCATTTATCTGAAATAGATTTTTTTGTAACAATATAAATGTCTTTATCTTTGTCTTTAATAAAAAGTATTTATTTCTATAATTTCTTTTCCCCCTAAAATATTGACTCCAAGCTCGTGTGTAATGATACAACAGCTTTTTATTTCAGATAACTTACTGATCTTTGGATATTTTTATACCTGAAAACATTTACTCAACTGTTTTAAATATTGCTATTAATACTCAATTTAAACATTTATAAATAAGAAATGTTTCTTAACAGCAAATCAGCATATTAGAATGATTTCTGAAGGAAATTCTTTTAAAAACATAAAAAATCTCTGTGTAATACATCTTAATATGTATACTTGGTGAAGCCATGGTGAATATAAATATAAACCTGCAAAGCATCACATTTTTTTATTTTGTTCAAAGACGCTTTGATTCTGGAACGATAACGTAGCTAAAATAAGAATAATGTTTATGATATATGATGTGCCTTTCACAAAGCAGCTATCATAAAATGCAAAACAAGTAAAATGCAAAAGCCATGCTTTTATAGACAGTCACATTTGTCTTAAAGATGACGTGCATTCAAGCGTAATCACTCACAGAAGCCTGATGTAGGACATCAGAAGCCTGGTATGAACATAATGAGTATCATTATTTATCAGAGACTGAGCATTGTTTCATTACAAAAATGCTGCAGTATGCGCTTAATTATGATTTATAAAAGACTTTAAAACTATCCATTTCTAAAAGTTTGTTGCAGATATAACTTTAATTTACAAAAACACAATACCATAATACACATAAGACTTTTTTAAACCACCGTCAAACGCCAGTAAAACCATGGCATAACTTCTAATTTAATACCTTGATAGCAGACCGCTCTGTCAATAACATTCCCATAAGAATCCATAGACATGTAATACTTTGATAATAAACTTTAATTTCAAGTTACATTGGATGGTTCTGAACCATAGAAAACAAGCACATTTCTGTATAAACATATGCATATCAACCAAGTTCGACAAGAACCGAATAACAATTGGGTGTTTGTGGTTTGACTACTGCCAGCTGAGCTTAATATGCAATATTCACTGAAGCAAAACAGATTTACAATTAATAGACAGTTAAACTGATGAACATTCAGCTTCATATTTGAATGCATTTAAGTCGGCTTTCGGGAGTCCAGATTCACAAATCATCGGCGCACTCAGTTCGTAGGGACTTCCCATGGGATACCACAGCTAATCGGGAACAGCTAAACAGGTATACAACAACAAAAAAAAAAACAACTCAGTGGATAATTTAATAGAGAGAGGAACAAAAGGACATTACATTTAGGGATAAATGTTCCGAGTTGTCCGCGTGAACGTCGACGAGTGCATTTGTGACATCCGGGAAGCTCCCCGCCACCACCACCTCCCACCCAGTCAGAATCAGTGCATGAGAAGAGGGATATTTCAAAAATATCAGAAGCATTAACAGCCACCAGTTAGTGAAGTCATACACAGTTGCTGTATCCTCACAGTCAATAATAAACATGTCAAACCCACACCTGAGATACACTCGGTCAGGTTTGCTATATCTTTCCAATTTTATATATAACTTAGTGTCCTTTCTTGCAATTTTTTAAATTACTTTTGTTTTTGCTCTTTATACTTATTCTAGTACATTAACCAGACATGGACAGACTCACAGAATGGATTTCTAGAAAATATTTTTTTAGCACAAGAGCTATTTTTTATGTCTTTTGACGTGTGTTTTATATTCATTTGTTGAATCTGAAATGAATTCATTGTTTTAATGGCCTGCTGAAAGGCACTGCCACAACACAGGGGAAAAAAGACGCTACTGCCCATCAGTCACACAAGACAGTCCTGTCTAGTTTCTAATAGGGATAGAAATAGAGTAAATAGGGTTAGTCTAGGAGGGAGTTAGCGAAGGACGGAAGGAGGCCTGCTATAGGTACAGCTCGTAGTAATCGTCCAGCTCTTCGTGGAACAAGTCCCACTCATCTTCGGAGTCGGTCACGTCGTCGTCGGTCCCGGCAGCCAGAAGCATGAGGAGCATCTCACTGAGCTCGAACGTCACCATCTCGTCTTCGTTGTCGAAGGAGTCGCTGTTCTCCCGCTCGTCGAAAAGATCCCAGAGTGGCGTCCGTCTGGAGTTCTGCAACACAGATTCCATTAGTGGCTCTGTGATCGAATTCGTGGCACATCATAAATACGATATGCTTTCACGCAACGAAATTTGCAGTTTGGCAACGCCGTTAGGCGTCAGTAGAAGCTTTACCCGGTTTCTTCCGTTGGAGCCGGTTTGTCTCCTCTGGGGTTGAGGCTCTTCCAGACGCCCGTCAGGAAAGGCATGCTTGTAAAAGCAGTTGGCTCCAAACGGACAGGTCCCACGGCCTTCATCAAAATATCGGCATGGCTTACTCCTGGGTATAAAGGTGGACAAAACTGATTAGCTAAGGAAATGAAAAAAAAAAATTACAGCTCTGTCATTTACTTCTTAAAAGTAACCACAGGTATTAAGACTTGTATGGCTTAATTTAACATACATTATGTCTGTTGTAGAAAACCATGAAGGATTTACATTATTTGAAAAAAGTATGGGAAGATGCTTGTGGACCAATAAAACTTCCTAAAGACCTGCGTCTTTGTTCTCTCCACTTTAGCCCTGATGCCTTTGAGGCTTTTAACAGACACAGCTACTGAAAGAGCTTGTCATGCCAACGCTTGTCATGACGCTGCAGCGACTCAAGGAGTTAGGTTAGACAATGGTACGGCATTTGGTTTAAGCCTACATTTACCTCTCGGCTCTGTCAGTAGCTGTGGTCTACTAAAAGCCTCTAAGGCATCAGGGCTAAAGTGAACAAGATGCAGGTCTTTAGGAAGTTTTATTTGTCCACTTCTTCCTATCTTCCTATTCTTCTCTCCTCTTCTTATCGCTAAGAAATCAGTGAAGACTTGCATTGCTTCTCTTGTTGCCCTTTGACTGAAAGTTACAACTAAAAGTCGCACAATGTGGCATCGTATCAGTATTTTATTTTACGAGTTGTGTGTTCTGAGTTGTGCTGTGGTAAAAATAGCAACAGGTAGCACCAGTAAGCTCACAGAGCGCCAGAGATTTTCTTTCACTCTTAAAAACAAAGGTGCTTCACAATGCCATAGAAGAACCTTTTTGTTAAAGTAGTTCCAAAAATAACCTTTAACATCTGAAAAACCTTTCTGTTTGAGATGAAAGATGGTTCTTTAAAGAACCTTTGACTGAATGGTTCTTTGTGGAACCAAAAATGGTTCTTCTATGGCATCGCTGTGAAGAACCTTTTAAAGCACCTTTCTTTTTAAGAGTGTACTATAGGGAGATGAGAGGGTCTGTATTACTTACTATTGGAGAAAGTGTAATGGCTAACGTGGATGACATGTTCATTAATAACCAATCAAATTACAGCCTTGACATCGAGTGCGACACTCAATCATCGTTTACGAATACCGTAGGAACGAATGACAAGTGCCGTAAGCTGAATCCCATCTGTCGCATAAAGTCAGTGACATCTTTTATAAAACGGCATTTTTTTCATGGTAAACTCTAAAAACAGTTGTAATCCAAAAGTATTGTTTAGTGTAAAACATGCTGAAGATTAGCAGATATGCTGTCGATTCATTAAATGATAAGCTGTTTCCTCTAAAAAACTGGTTATTCAGCGAAGTAAAGCCTGTCTTGACATCCATTCAAAGAAAATGGCCTCTGGTCTCCTTTCCCACATACCGCCAGACTGGAAGCGTTAGCTTTAGCCGTTACGCTTTTTTGGCTAATGGTTCCAGGCTTGCATTCTAGTGGCTTTGCCAAGTGCAACCATTTCACATCATCGAAATAATGGTGCCCCCCATAGTTCAAAATATATACAAAACTGTGTGGATTTTTAAAATAACGTAAATCTTTCCTGGGATTTCTACTACATATTTCAGTAAGAGACATCATTTACGTTATATTAAGCCATACAAGTCTTAATACCCAGGGTTCCTTTTGATGTTACCTTCCACCAAAGGACTACAAAATTGGCCATGTAACACCAACGAAGCACGGAATAGGTTATCATAATTATCATAACCAAATGCCAAATTTGATTTAAAAACTACAGTGGTGGGAAACAGTTTCAAGGAATAACGACTTCAATTTCAGTCTGTTTATCACACAAAGCTATAGTATGAATTCAGAAGATCTAGAATGTACTTAGTCATGTGGAAAAACTTTAATAGTGCATATTTTTCTCTTTACTTTCATCATATAGAAAAGAGTGGCCAGAATACTCTTCAGAAGGCAAACAACATTAGGGTGAGTAACGGACAGAATTTAATTATTACTTATTTATTACTATTTAACTATTACTTTAATCAGTAAAATTCTCAATTGTGTACCCCATGCCATCCTTGTACTTCTGAATGAGCTGTTGCTTCTCCTCTTTGTCCTCCACCCAGTATTCGCTTGGTATGACAAAGTTCGATGTGATTCGACACTCGGGACAGGACCTGATTAGAAACACATTATTTTGTCAACAAAACTATGGTTTTTCCTTTTTAAAACAGCACTGATCTTTAAAAGAAGAGGTGGACAACTACAATTAGCGATAATAGTCAGAGGCTAACGATTATAATATTTAAAATGACTAAAGATCAATTCTCCAGAATCCCATTCAGCTTAATACGTTTAATTATCTTAAGGACGGTCTTACTTTATGATCTTGCTCTCGAACTGCTTGGCGCTCCGCCATTTCCTGATGCACTTGAGGCAGTAGCAGTGGCTGCAGTTGGAGAGGATGCCGAAACGGCGTTCACTGGGGTTGGTTTTCTCAAACACCACCTCCATGCACACGCCACACATCATGTCTTTACTACGCTGGATGGCAAACGAGATTTCCATGTCCTTCTCGTGAGCCTCAATGCAGGCCTGCCGTTAACAAACAATGAGATGTTGCTTTAGAAAATGTAGAGCCTGAGAACAGGATGTCTGTACTCTCACCCTAACACTACTCACCCTGATGTGTTGCGAGCGCTGAGAGGTGTCGGAAGGGTGGAGGACCTGTAGGCCGCACATGTCGCAAACATCACCATGGAGGTAGGCGCAGTTGAGGCCATAGCGACATTCGCCAACGGCGGCATACGGGCAAAGCTGTTTCTTCATTTCTTTGTTAGCTAGTTCTTTCTCGTACTCCTCTTCGATGAGAGGTCCAGGCCCCTCAAACGGCACTGGGTCAGCTTCAGGGAAACAAAAAGGAAAGATTAAGGTTTAGAGACCAAGATAGGAAAGCAACAAAGTTATTGTGGTGTGAGCTGAAAGGAGAAGTTCACTTCCAAGTGAATCTTTGTCATCCAAGATGTTCATGTCTTTCTTTCTTTAGTTGTAAAGAAATTATGAGAAATAATGGAGTACATTCCTGAAATGTTTTCTTTAAGAAACATAATTTCTTTACAACTGAAGAAAGACATGAACATCTTGGATGACAAAGGGGCGAGTAAATTATCTGTAAATTTTTGCTCTGGAAGTGAACAACTTCTTGAAGAAAACTTGTTCAATCAATGTTAGTCAGCCTAAAGATGACATCAGAAATGGTTCAAAATTCAGACCTTCAGATTCTAAAACAAAAATCACCTAAAAGAAGATTTATTGACGTAGTTTGCAGTTTCGTAATATGGTCTACCACAATAAACGCTGGAAGAACAGCACCTGCTTTCCTGAATGTAGGAGTTTTGGCCGCCACCCAAAGTCTAGGAAAGAAACAGCACTGTTCCTTCAGCTCTTTACTGATGAAGTCACCCTTAAAGATAAATGTAAGTGGGTCTGGGCCAGCAACACAGAACAAGAGAGCACACTGGTAGAGCACAGCCTGAGTTCTGCTGCGTGTGCAGGGTCAGTCCAAGTTTAGAGAGGGGGATAATTATTTATGCTGCATTATAAAATGGCTAGTTCTGATTGTACGGGCCGCATTTGAAGTAGTCATAAAATGACAATAAATGCACACCTGTGCCCAAACATTCTATAGAAATGTGCCGAGTTGCTACGTTGCTTGGCAACTGTAGCAATCCTACAGTCAGTGGTCTACATTATGACATGGGAGTGTTATTATAGTATTATATACTTATTTTTTATATTTTAAATAGGCATTTATTCATATAGAAGTTTTTAAATAATTTTAAATTATTTTTTAAAACATTTTTTATTTATTTAATTTTTTTAACATTTGTATTTAGCTCTATTTTTTATTTTAGTTTTAGTAATTTTAGTTCTTCCACTTAAACTCCAGTTAGTTGCCAAGGCAGAATTTCTAATCGAATTTTTGTGTGTGTGTATTTTATTTCAGGGTGATTTCAGTTTATAATTATCAAACACTGATGCAGAGAATTCTTGTTTATAAATTGAATTATTTTTTAAAAAGTGGTATTTTTTTATCATGTTGCAGTAATTTAACCACAGTTTTAAGGTTTAGCGATTTACCATGGTTAAGATGGCTTTACCTTGTCTGTCAGCACAGCATTCCTTCGCGTTCTTCCCAAGGTCATGGGTTCACTACCCAGGGAATGCACATGCTGATAAAATGTTTAGCATGAATGTAATCGCTTTGGACAAAAGCACTTGCCAAATGCGTAAGTGTGATTGCAGAAGTAATCTGTGACACTTTACAATAAGGTTTAATTTGTTAATGCATTATATATTAATGAACTAACAATGAGTAATACTTTTACTACATTTATTAAAAGATTAGTTCACTTCCAGAATAAAAAAAATTGCCTGACAGTTTACTCACCCCCATGTCACATTGCAGAGCTAGTGCAAGATGAGCATTTGTGGTAAAAAAGCACATACATTTGTAGTTTTTGCTAAACAAGACCCTTATTCCCTGGCTGAAATCATGTAGTGCACTTTGTAGCTCCACTGAAACTGCAATCTGGACCTTCAAACCATTGGTTTCCACTGAAGTCCATTATATGGAGACAAATCCTGGAATGTTTTCCTCAAAAAACCTTAATTACTTTTCGACTGAAGAAAAAAAGACATGAACATCTTGGATGACACAGGGGTGAGTAAATTATCATTTTTATTCTGGAAGTGAACTAATCCTAACATTTTAACAAACTGAGCCTTACTGTTGTGTTACTAATTCATTAATTAAAAAAAATTGACTTGTCAATTGACTTGTCAAAGAATCAGAGTAATAGAATCCAGATACATTTTGTTTTATTTATTTTGCAGGAAGTGAAAATCAGTTCCTTTGTTTCTCATAAACAGCGATGAAAGAGCATGTTACAAAAACAGTCCCCACCACAACAGTGACAGCATTATTGTGCCAAATCAAAGGATTGGTCAAACCAGTAGATACAAAATAAAAGCCTAATTGTAAGAGAGCCTTCATATTGCACACCGAATGCTTGGCTTATCTGCTGACATCGTGTTTTCACGGATTGTCTTGGCAGTGACAGCTGAACATGTTTCCCTGCTACACTCACCCCTCCCACAGTAGGGCTGCCCTGGCACGAACTCAGCAGCATTGACCCAGTCCACTGCCCCCAAGCCTTGGGGCTTCTCCTGGGCGTCGGTCGTGCCACCTGGCCCATCAGACACGGGATCAGGAGTGCCAGCAAGGGGAGCAGCGGTCAGCGGCACCGACGGCTTAGAACTAGGGACTTCGTCTTGCTTGGCAGGTTTGGTATGTTCATACCTGGGGCACAATGCAAATTTAATGAAAATACAATAAAATGTGGATTGATACACTAGGTGAGCCATGCAATGAAAATGCACCCCTAGGCCTACGAAGTTTATCTCTGAAATGAACACTGCTAAATGGAAAAACTTGTTCTCTGTGGTCTGTAAAATATATGAAATGTAATTACATTTTAGAATAACTATTTAACAAATTTAAGTGAGTGTTGGCTGTTATTAAAACTATGTGCTCCAAAAAACTATTTTAGACAGGATTTAGCATATTATAATCATTAAGCGGCTGGTTGTTTTTTCTGTCTTAGGTGTCGGAGTGTTTCCCACTGGTGATATTTTTTTTCTCAAGCTGATACTGTGACAAACCTAAAGAGTGTGTGTGATTACCATGGTGAGTACATGTCTTTATTCACACTCATAATGCAACAGTTAGCCTCTTTCAGAAGTGATTAGTTTAAATGCGTAACATTTCCGAGTGGGTTTTACAGTGCAAACGGTCTACAGTCCTTGGCATGCTAATGAAAACACAATGGCTAGACATTTCAAGGCTAAAGAATGGAAGAAACCAATCTAGGTAGACAAGTTGACTAGTGTACAAAAACAAGTTTTGTAGTGTTGGGTTGCTTGCATCGCAGGGAATGTTTCAGACAACAGAATTGCTAGTAAGGAACAGCTAGTTTTCACAAGCATTGTTTGTTTAGGACAGTGGTTTTCAAACCGGTCCTGCGAGCACCCCCGACACTGCATGTTTTCTGTGTCTCCCTCATCTATCACACCTGATTCAACTCTTCAGCTCATTAGTAGTGACAGCAAGACCTGAAATGGGTTTGTCAGATATGAGAGACCTTCAAAATGTGCAGTGTTGGGGGTGCCCGCAGGACAGTTTGAAAACCATTGGTTTAGGACAATAACCAATCCATTTGAATTCTTCAAAATGATAATGGCATGATTTTACTTTGGCAATAGAGTTATGACAGGGTTTTTATATATATATATATATATATATATAATATATTTATTTATTTATATTTATATATATATTTTTTTATTTAATTTTATTAATTTTTATTCAATTTATTTTCACAAAAAACAGAGTTCATGGTACAGTGAGTTGCTAATCTCATTATTCATAAGCAAAAAGTAATATAAAAATCACATGCAAATGATGTGTATTTATTTTGTAGAACTACTTGTAGAAAACAGGCAATTTAGTAAGTAATAATGAATAATAGGCAATAATCTAATAAATAATTAGAAAACAATTGTCGCTGTTAAATCGATTAATCGAATCCAAAAGTTTATGTAATATGCATGTGTACTGTGTATATTTACATGTACATGTATGTATGTATGTATATATATATATATATATATATATATATAAGTATATTGCTGTATATATATATATATATATATATATATATACACACATATGTATATATTTAAGAAATATATGTAAATGGTGTGTATTATTTTGTTGAATATATAAATACACACACATGCATGGATATATTTAGGAAAAATGTTTATATATTTATTTTATATTTTTATCTAATATAATTATATCTATAAAAATATATACATCTATTATACATATTGTCAAAATATATATACTGTGTGTGAATTTATATATACACATAATAAATGTACACAGTACACATACATATATAAACAAAAGCTTTTATTTTGTTTGCGATTAATCATGATTAATCATTGCACAGCGTTAAATATATGTACATTGTAAAAACATGCATAGGTATATAATTTAAGAATTATATGCAATATTTAGTTATATGTAATCTAAGTCATATATATATATACACACACACATACACATTATCTATAAACTTATAAACTCTTATTATTATGCAAATTTTTTTTGGATGCGATTAATGGATTTGACAGCACTAAAACAATATATATTAAATAATATATTGAATATATTAAATATGTTAAATAAAACAAAACCTTAAAATAAGAATGACAATACAATTTCCAAATTAAACAACAGAAAACCACATTACAAAACAAAAACATATACAATATGCCATACACTCCTAGCATACTATTATTTACCACAGCTAACAAGCCTGATGCCATTGTTACAAAATACAATTTAGCATCTGACCTTTATATTTCTCATTATTCCCCATCAAAACACGCTTCAGTGCTTTCCTTAAGCATCCAGAGACCCCTCCATCCTCAAACCTCTCGGGTCGCACAGCCCTATTCTAACCCATTGCGTGTTTGTGCGCGTGTGTCGCCCTGTACGTGGGGGTGGGGGTTGCATAAATAAATGACACGGCGGTGGAAGCACAAGTGGCTACTGCAGAATGGCGGAATGAACCGAATGAACCTGACGGCGGTAGCAACAGCAGCAGAAGGAGACAGAGAGAGAGAGAGAGAGATGCATGTTAACACACTGGGGTTATGTAATTGCCATGCAGGCTGCAGAGTGGTGCTCTATTTGGCCCCCAGATTGGTGGGGGTGGACGTGGAGGTGGGGGGTGTACATAGAAGGAGACAGCAAAAGACAGAGATAGACACAAAGCAGCAAAGGGGAATCCATCCATAATGAAGCATACATTGAGGCCCTTTCCACACACACTTAATGAAAGCTGGCCCCCCCTGTTCCTCGCAAAAAAAAGAAAAAAAAAAAACACAGGAATAATGCGGTAAACCCCATATGGGGACAAAAGCATCACTGCACCTCCCCATGCATCTCAAAGCTGACAATACAACTCTGTCAGACATCAATCTAGCCTCCAGACATCATTTACGCTCAAGACCCTGAAACCACAGGAATCACTGGAGTAAGAGGGAGCTCTCGGTCAGATGTAACGCTGTCATAGAACAGCCTCGGCAAACAAAGACATTCCCATACTGCCGAGCTAGGGGCAGCAGTTACTATGGGGATACACTTGACCGCAGACGGATATGAGACAAACATTGTCTGCACTGTCTGGCTCGCAGGCTAATTTTTACACTTCTTCTAGCACCAACGCACTTGACTGCATTGGCCAAAGGTGGTCTGTTTGTAGGCCAAACGTATATAAATGCCATTGCATTTGAGTTGCTTTCGTTTTGGCATTTAGAAATCTACAGAGTGCTTTTTGAGTGCACTTAGGTATTAAAACGGCAACATAACACAAATGCGTGAAATGCAAACACAACTTGACCTGTAACAGCTATTTTTACATCTCTTAAAATGATAGTTCAGGCAAAAAAATTAAATCATCACTCCAAACCTGTACGACCTCATTTGTTTTTTCTCCATACAATAAAACTGTTCATAGACAAAAAAAAAAAAAAAAACAGACAGACAGAATATTCATTGTGGGTAAACTATCCCTTTAAGAAAGCGCCAAACTCAACAACTTGTTTACAGAAAATTCTGCATCTCAGATATCAAGAGTACGAAATGAAGCAACACACAACACTTCTCAGAAGCCTTGCTTACTGCTACTACATTTAAACACTCACGTGTTACGGCCCCGAAGACGGAAATACAGATTACATTACGTTTGATGTTATATAATATCTGCACAGATCTAGTGGGTTGTTTTGAAGCACATTTTGAGTTTCATGTCTTACGGTTTATCACTGTATCTCTTACCTGCAACGGTCCCCAAAAGCACAGCATCCCTTTTGAAAGAACTTGCAGATCATGGTTGGCTTGCAGCTGCTGAGGTCGTGTAAATATCGACAGTTGTCACCCTCTTTGCAAAGCCCGTGCATGAAATACCTACAAATGAAATGTTTTTTGAGCTTGATGTAATTCATACTGTACAGAATTTTACACATATGAAGGCATGAACAAAGGTTGCTTAATGGCATCCTAACATAAAATGAATAATATCCATGTCATACTAATAAGTGTCAGACTGTGATTCATAATACACTGCTCACATCATTTACTGTGTAAACAGCTTGACCCAAATAACCTTATAATTGACAACAGTGCTAATGTAAACATTACATATTACTCGGGTTTGAAATCTCAAAAGCACCTACTTGCATTGTATACTATCAGATGTGTGGGTAGTAAAAAAGGTTTTGTACAGTCATGACTTGACTAAGATAAAGCCTGCTAAATTAAATCATATACATAAATCATCAAAGCTGACACTGACACATTGGCTGCTGCCCAAACTGGTAAACTCAATGTTTTTTTCTTAATGGCTTCCTTGAACACTCTTTGCTGTCAAACTCACTGCCATATGTGGTGGACGCAATGCCGTGGTGTTTTTCGCAAACACGGATGTTGCAGAGATAAACACACACAGAGGAAGAAAGGACCGCAAATAGCAGCGGCTGTCGGACTGATCGCTGATCGGTGCGCTACAACAACAAACACACACACACACACACTCATCCAGTTCAGCACAAAGACAGCGGCGCTATCCGATGCTTCGCCATCGACGCACGGACAGGCGGTTGCGTTTTGTGTTTGTGACAGATTCATATTGCGACAACCGCGTTTCTCGACTGATTTTCACTAACCTGCAGGTTACGTGCTTCGTCCAGCCTCCGATAACTGCTGGAGCCGCTGTTGACGCTGCCGCTGCCTCCGCCATTGCTGTTTATGTTGAAGTCCCAGCACCCGGATCTTCCGGAAAGCGGCTGTTCTGCGCTCGGCCATTTTCGGAAAAACCGAAGGCGCTGTGCTTGATCGAGTGTTTTCGGAAAACAAAAACCGCATCGCAATCGGGGGTTTTCGGAAAACCGAAGGCCTTACACGAGTCAGGTGCCTTACCAAAACATTCTAATGCGTGATTGTTGTTAATAAAAAGAGACGAACAACACCTTCTCTAATTATTAGATTAGCAACCCAACTATTGTTGATCATTTTAACAAGCTTAGAATGTATTAAAATATTATTTTTCTAAACCAGGGACTTTGTAGTATACAAATTAGTGTTCAGATACTTTTTGGAGTATATTATTAGAATATTATACACTTCCAGTCAAAAGTTTTTGAACAGTAAGATTTTTAATGTGTTTTTTTAAGTCTCTTCTGCTCACCAAGCCTGCATTTATTTAATCCAAAGTACAGCAAAAACAGTAAAATTTTGAAATATTTTTACTATTTAAAATAACTGTTTCTATTTGAATATCTTTTAAAATGTAATTTATTGCTGTGATCAAAGCTGAATTTTCAGCATCATTACTTCAATCTTCAGTGTCAGATGATCCTTCAGAAATCAGTCTAATATGCTCATTTTTTATCATCAATATTTAAACAGTTATGTAATTTTTTTTCAGGATTCTTTGATGAATAGAAAGAGCTAAAGATCAGCGTTTATCTGAAATAAAAAGCTTTAAATTGATTAAAAGTGATTATAAAGACATTTATAATGTTATAAAAGATTTATATTTCAGATAAATGCTGCTCTTCTGAACTTTCTATTCATTAAAGAAACCTGAAGAAATTCTACTCTGCTGTTCTCAACATATTAATAATAATAATAATAATAATAAATGTTTTTTGAGCAGCAAATCAGAATATCAGAATGATACTGTGACTGGAGTAGGGATGCTAAAAATTCAGCTTTGAAATCACAGGAATAAATTACATTTCAAATTTATTCAAATAGAAAACAGTCATTTTAAATAGTAAAAATATTTTAAAATTTTACTGTTTGTGCTGTGCTTTAGATCAAAGAAATGCAGGCTTGGTGAGCAGAAGAGACTTCTTTGAAGACACTAAAAATCTTATTTTTCAAAAAACTTTTGACTGGTAGTGTATACAAGATGTGAAAACCGTAACATGTAGGGTAATCACCACATAATCGAAGATTATAGCATTTGGTCTGCATTCTTTAAAAATGAAGTGTAATTTCCAAGCTAACTTACTTTAAATGATATCATATTAGGTAACCGCAGACTGATTTTCAATTACTCTGAAAAGCAGACAGAATTAGATATTGCTTTTTCTTGTTTCATAAATCAACCAATCTTTCCTGTCACGGTTCCTGCTTCAAACTTTATGGATATGCCAAAACCCACTATTAGTTACCAAATATTACACATTTCAAACACAGCAAAGAGAAAGTGGAGAAAAAGCAAACAGATATTTCAATGTTTTGCTGGGAATTTTGAAAAGCACACTTTTTCCAAATCAAATAAAAAAATAAGTCCTTTTAGGTCACAGATGTGCACGCTAAAAAACACTGGGTTAAAAACAACCCATTCTGGGTTATGTGTAACCCAGAATAACTGATTGATTTAAAATTGAACGATATACAGCACAGTAATGATTTTATAGATAAAACAACATATACAAAAACCTGTATTTTACTGAAGACATGCATCAATTTGCTGTGAGCTAGAACTGGCCACAAATCCAAACATTGGATTGTTACAATTGACCCAGGAGCACATTTGACCCCAAACACTAAAAAAATAACCCAAAAAAATTACCCAAACTCAGCATTTGGGTTAAAAAAGTAACTAGAGTGTAATAATCTAAATTACATCCAAATCAAATTTGTCAAAACTGAGGTGGTGATTATGCTTTTTAAGCAGGTTCTTGAGAAGACAAGAGAAGAAATGTTTTTAAAATATATTTTAATGCATATATTCATCTTCTTTTGTTAATCAATTAACTTCATAATATTAATATTATATTTTCTTGTAAGACAGTAGTAAGGAAAGTCCCTCCACCAGTTCCTTTTACACCTGACCATAGCAATGTCACCACAACAAAAGGCTGGTTGTTTCTCTCTCCTGAAACCATTATCAGTGTGACTGGCATTAAATATTTTGAATCTCATTATTAGTCAAATCCCTGGCATCCTCTGTTTATTTATTTATTTATTTATTTAGACGATTATTTTGTATTTACATTTAATTAGTGCATTAACATTTTCAGTCAAATTCAAACCGTTTTAGTGCTCGCAGAGTGCTCTCTCTCTCTCTCTCTCTCTCTCTCTCTCTCTATTCACACCCACTATATAAATAGAGTAGATACCACTAATAGAAAGTGTTGCGACTAGAGCTTTAACGTAAGCATCAATGTGAGTACATAAATATGCAAATATGCAGTCAAAAGGTAAGTCATGTTAAAGTGTGACCTTTCCGTAATGAAACTAAACCTACTAAGATTTGTGGTTGATACATTTACTATAAATTATGTTAGATGATTTGTACATTTTTGCCAATTTAAAAGTTTTACCTCTGGGCATTTAGAGAAGTTGAGTGTTGTGCATTTAGGGAAGTTCAAGTGTTCAGGAAATTACCATTGTGTAATTGTTTTTTTTAATATGTGCAGGTGTGGTTTTATAAGGCCACATAATCACAGCAGAGCTCGAGCTGTATTTACTGAAGAACAAATGTCAGGTTTCATATCTAAGGTAAATGAACATTTTAATTTATTTATTTGTTTATTATCTCTATTTGGTGTCAAAGCAAGTGTATAGCAGTTATTGAATGTTTTACTAATGTTCTAAAATAAAAATAATCTATAGTACAGGAAACTGTAAAACATTATTTTATTTTATTATATTTATTTTTATTAGATTTTAATGTCTTTATTATGTATTTTTATGATATTATTTTGCATTTATTTTATTTATTATTACCCCAGTGTTTGTGCATTATCTATTCAGTTGCACATTTACATTTAATTATTTCATGATTTAACACATACAAACCTTTTTATTTTCAGAGGATGTTGTCTACCATTTGGCCTGTGCTTAGCTTTTATCTCTTCCTGATTTCGTTCAAAGCACATGGTGAAGAAGTTGGATATTGTTCCACTTTGACAGAGCACACAAAAGATCTTTCAAACAGTAACCTAACAAGGATACCATCACATTTATCAAGCAGCATAGAGTCCCTAGACGTATCCCACAACAACATCTCCCGCATTGTTCACGCTGACCTTTCCAGTTTAACCCATCTCTGCTTCCTCAAAGTCACACACTGTGAACTTCAATATATTTCGCCTGATGCCTTCAGCAGAAACTCTGAAATGAAAGTACTGAACATCTCCTACAACCATCTGAGCGTCATTCCTGATTTGCATTTGCCCCAGCTAAGGATTCTAGACCTCTCCAGCAATGTATATCCTAGCTATGCACTTCCAGAGTCATATGGTAACTTAAGTTACCTTTCCATTCTTGGGATCGGTAGTAAACACGCTAGTTCGGTTAACATGGATGACTTGGTTCCTCTTCAAAACATCAGTTTGAAAAAACTCATATTTGGGGATGGAACAGAATTACGAAACTATAAAAATGGCTCTTTTTTGCAACTCAAATCGTTACGGGAAGTAGTTCTGAAAGTATGTTTTTGCCAGCGTTTTGAGATTTTCACTAACATAATCATGGATTTGGACCAAACCCAAACCAAAAAAATTCAGCTCGTCAAGTTATTTCCAGACCAGTGTGACATCAAGACTGATCCTTTCATGGCTTTTAAAGATTTGCGTGTCCTCAGTAACTTAAGCATCGCAGACACCTGGCTAAACAGTTCTGTGATGGTGAAACTGTTCAAAAATGTTTGGAAATCATCTTTTGAGGAAACCGTTTTTTTTTAAACATTACGTACAATGAAGACACTCCTGAGGGTTTCCAGCTACCAAAGCAGAATCACACCACAAATCTACGAGTGTTCGTACTTGATGGCGTACATCACCATCAATACCACTACCCTACGTTTAACGTCAGCATGGAACTAGTCAACAAACTAACCTACCTGAAGTTCTCTGGTACCGGAATGAATATTCTTCCATGCAATCTAATTTCAGCCATAAAGTCTCTGCAGGTCTTAGACCTGTCAAACAATCTCTTGGATGAAAGTGGCTTCTGGTGGATTGGTTGCTCATCACATAAAGTGTTTCCATCCTTGAGGAAACTCTCGCTAAGCCATAACCGATTCAAAGACCTGGCTGAGATTGCCAAAAAAGTCAATGATATGAAGTTCTTAGAGTCTCTTGATTTGAGTTTCAACTCTATTTCTATTGGCAAACCGTGTTTTTGGCCACCCCACCTGATTGAGTTGAGCCTCAGCCACAATAATCTAGGAAACAACATATTTCACTATCTATCTCCGTACTTTCAGAAGATAGACCTGTCGAAGACAGGCATAAGTGTTATTCCTTTAAATACAATATCATTGTTTCCCAAACTAATGTACCTCTATTTGAGTTTTAACAGCATACAGGTTATCCCACCAGATCTTCGGCCTCCTACATTAGTAAGCCTGCACATTGACCAGAACGCGATTACTTTCATCAACCAGAAATCTTTGGAAGGTTTGCCCAAGCTGAAGACATTGAAAGCTGGCCACAATCCATTTAGCTGTGATTGCAATTCCTTTTGGTTCATGACTGCGTTTAATAAATCATTTCTCTCAGACTGGCCTCAGGATTACACTTGCAGCACCCCGCCGTCGCTTTCCGGCCGGCGTTTGGAGACCTATGAGCACGGATGGCTGTCTTGTCAACCTGGCTTGCAGGCTACTGTGGTTCTTTCAGTGTTATTTATGGTAGGGATTGCTCTGGCCATCACTGTTTATGCTTGTGATGGTGTTTGGTACACCAAAATGCTTTGGGTTTGGATACGTATGAAAAGGAGAGGCTACAAGAGGGCCGATCGACTGCTAAATGCCACCTTCTGCTACCATGCCTTCATTTCCTACAGCCAACATGACTCAACCTGGGTGGGATCTCAGTTGGTACCTGAATTGGAAAGGTCAGGCCTGTCTCTTTGCATCCATGAGAGGGATTTCGAACCTGGGAAGTGGATTGTGGACAATATAATCCATTGTGTGGAGGAGAGCTACAAGAGCCTCTTCATCCTGTCCAAACACTTTGTGCAAAGTGAGTGGTGCAACTATGAGTTGTTCTTCGCCCAGCACAGGGCGATCAGTGTGAACGACGACTCTCTGGTGTTTGTTTTGTTGGAGCCTATACCAACAGACTCTCTGCCTAAGAAGTTTCTGAAGCTAAGAAGGCTGCTGAGGCGGAAAACATACCTGGAGTGGCCGGCAGATGAACGCAAGCAACGAGTGTTCTGGTGCAATCTTAAAGCTATTCTGCAGACTGTAGACCAGAGCAGGATTTTAAAGGACGTGGCTACAGACATTGCTGAAATGTGTCCTCTAGTGCCTGTTCAAGACTGAAATTCTGTTTATCATTTGAAAATATCATAATACTGTAAATAAAAATGTGATTTAAAAAAAAAAAAAAAAAGTTTCATTTTTGTTTAAACTATGAATGTGTTCTTTGTTTAGACTCAGATAGCCAGCCCAGAAAATGTGTACATGAATTGTATTCTTTCTAAAAACCCTGGCCTATATCTCCACCTACTGTTGAACTTCAGAAGTGGTGCAAACTTGTATTTTTCACGTTTTCAATACTAATGCTATACTACTATACTATGTCCTGAACATTTGTTCAGTGATGTAATAATAAAGATAATAATAATAAAAACAAAAACACTGATATAGGGCAAACTGTTCAACTTTTTACTCCAGTTGTTGTTTTATTATTATTATTATTATTAATAATAATAAATTATTGTTATTATTATTTTTTATTATTATCATTAAATAAATCATTATTATTATTATTAACTAAATTATTATCATTGTTATTAAATAAATAATTATTTTTGTAAATAATATTCAGTGTTTATTATTATTATTATTATTATTACATTGTTTAAAGAAATAATAATAATACAAATACAAGGGCAAACCGTGGCAAGCTGTCACATTTTTCACTCCAGTTATTATTATTATTATTATTATTATTATTATTATTTAAAGAAAGCAAAACTAAAATACTGATACAGGACAAACTGTGGCAAGCTGTCACACTTTTTACTCCAGTTATTATTATTATTATTATTAAGAATGTATTATTTAAAGAAAGAATAACAATAATAATAAATAATAATAATAAGAATTATTATTATTATTTAAAGAAAGAATAATACAAATAAAAACACTGATAAAGGCCAAACTTGGGCAAGATGTCACACTTTCACTTCAGTTATTATTATTAATAATAAATAATTATTGTTTTTTTTGTATTATTATTTAGTAATTTATTATTTAAATAAAGAATAATAATAATAATACTGATAAAGGGCAAACTGGAGCAAGTTGTCACACTTTTCATTTCAATTATTATTATTATATATTATAATAAATTATTTAATAAATGTAAAGTTATTATTTAAATAAAGAAAGCAAAAAAATACTGATATTTACTGATAGTTGGCTGGGGCTAGCTGTCACACTTTTTGCCCCAATTATTATTAGTAGTAATGGTAGTAGAAGTAGTAGTAATAGTTTTCTGGCTTTAGTTATGTACAGCCAATGTATGTAACTTTTGCACAATTTTGAACTATAGTTCATAAAACTATAATTGCAAACATAAATAAAAAAAAAATAACACGTTGCAAATGTTGCAAAAACATGACAATCTGCAGCCAAGTTAACTATTAAAACAATTATAAAACATGTCATGCAATAAGATAATTCATGCAACAGCAATATCAAGCAATTTTATTTGCCACCATGTATTGTAATTTGTAAATTGCGCAAAGCGCACAATTTAAAACACGTCAACTTGCTCTAAGCAGTAAAACAATTATGAAGCAATTCATAAAACAGCAAAAATGTGTCATTTATTCATTCAGTCAGTCAGTCATTTATTTGCCAACAAGCGTTTATTAAATTTTGCAAATCTACAATATGTATAACGTCACAGTTTGCTTCAGCACACTACATTACCCACATACGCCCGAGCCCATCGTCAACTGCGCATGCGCTGAAAAGTCACTACTTGACGCGCCCCCCCTCGCTATTTCAATGTAAGATGGTGGTTAGAAGGCACTATCGCTGTACAGAGAGGCTGTAAGAAACAAGGCTTGGTGTTTTCGCATCAAATCACACAGGAGCAGGGACAACCCACCCGGGGAAATTATATTGTGAGCTGTTGTGCTAGACCTGGGCCGTTCAGATAGATTTTATTTGCTGTGAATCTGTCTGTACAGATAGACAGGGTGAGTATCCCACCAAGGCCTCTCTTGTCCACCGCCTCCACATTCAGCTGCTTTCCTCTCTCAATTCACCTCTTTATAACATACCTCATCCCTCTTTCTCCCTCAAACGTCCATTTCTTGTGGTAACGCCTGTGTTTTGTGTGTTTTCATCAGTCTGCCAGACTAACGTTAGTCGTTAGCCGAGTAGCCGCTAGCTGCACCGTTTGACCGGCTTTTAATAAAATACACAAATATTAGTACTCGCTTCGCCAAACACTGACTTATTTTTTGTCATTCACACTCTTAGACAGTACACAGTATATGTACACTGGTTTTCGTGTGTATTTAGCCTGTTGAATAACTTCCATATGTGTTAGCTTAGCTGGTTTACTTACAGGCATTAACAAGGAAACAGAAATGTAATTTCTGTAACGCATATGTACTTTGACAGAGGGAATTTCCTTGTTTTTTTGAGTCGGAAGTTGCTGTTTTTTCTGAGCAACATCATTTTAAAGATATGACGTGTTATATTTGACATGTTGCTCCGTTACTGCTATTTATTTTATTATTTTTGTCCACACCCTTTTATTATTGTGTGTGGCGCCCGTTTTAATAGGCAGCCCACTGACAGGAGGTGCTTCCTACAGGTTTTCACGGACCAAATGCACCTGTCATCCTTTCCGCAAGAAATAATAATAAGTCAGAGTCTCTCAAAAGAGGATATTTTTGTGTTTGGTTGCAACATTATGTTTCTGTTGAGTTTGCACTATTAATACTGTTGTCAGCAGTGGGGCTTTTGAGCTTACCATCTGCTTTTTGTCTAAACAAGCTAGAAATAAAACTCATATTGTTCCAATTCCAGATGTCTTTTTTCTGTGAAACACAAAATGAGATGTTGGGTAGAATCACGGAAAGATGGACGCAATGGAAGTGAATGGTGACTGAGTCATTTTGGGGTGAACTTTTTCCTTAAACACTTCGCTTTGTTGCGTAACAGCTAAGGTTTAAAATAACTGAAGGTTTGCCAGTTATGTTTATGCAGGCGCATATTAAAGATCCTTGTAAAGAAGAACACGAGAGAGTTTTGCTTGTATTGTGCTTCAGGAGCGATATTAATTGGACCGGTTCTCTAGGCCCGCTTCCAGTGCACCGTCAGGCATTGTTTGCTCCAGACACAATGTTTGTGAGACAGTTTTCTGGCAGGGGTCACCGGTGCTATATGATCCCGTTCTGAACAGACATCTGCCTTGGTGTTCAGTTGCATAGAAATAGCACTCTTTGTTTTTATAGATGGTTGAAAAAGTTAATTTGCACGTTTAGCTGCAATCCTGGCAGTAAAATAAAAAAGCCTTTTAATTTAGGCTTTAGTAAGGTCTGAATTGTTTTAAAGCTGTTTAGTTGTGATGGATTACCATGCTGTTTTCTAAAATATGCTCAAAAATGGATGTACCTTTTGTGTTATATTTTAGTGTTTTTAGTGCTTTTATTCTGTCTGCCTAAAATAGTTTTTAGCAGTGAAGACATATCTGCATTCCTTGCCGATGCCTCTTCCATCTGCTCATGAAAGCAGCCCACAAATGGACACGACTCCCACTCTGATGATAATTTCAGCTATGCTCTTCTGTGACGTCAGAATGATGCCAGATGAGACGACTGTCCATTTCTTTTGCTAATCATATCAGCATATTGCATACATTTGTCAGTGCAATTTCATTGCAAATCAAACAAATGCAATAATGCATAGCAGTGTTGTCACTGTGTGTAGTTGACAAATTAGTTTGTAGCTGTGTATTAGGATATTTAATTGTAATTAGTGTGTATCAGAGCTGCTTACTTGACTAGGCTAATTATGTACACTCTTCAAAGCCCAGACAAAACACAGATCTTCCATTTGGATTGCACGTAAAATGAACTCACTTCTGGAGAAACGCTTCGAAAAGACTTTCTAAGTGTCTTTAAGGCTTCAGCTTGTGATTTTTGTCATAGAGTGTTGTGAAAACCTTAAATTTTTTTGTAGATTCTATTAAAGGTAACGGCGAACGTTTTCTGCGTTATTTTGACCAAATTTTGACCAAAGCTCGTCACAGACCTTCGATTTGTTGTGCATATAAAATCAACTGCCTGTTACTGGAACACTTTCAAACTGATGCCAAAGACCATATAAGTCTGCCTTCAGGACTTAACCTTGTGATTTTTGTTCAAAGTTGCAGTGTTGCACAGTTGTTATTCTAATCCTTTGGTGTGGCCTTTAGTGTGGTTATTGATGTACTGTCATAAAATGTTGTGAAACGTTTTGTTTTTAGAGATTTGTGTTGGGTTTGTATTTGCAGATGTTGGATTTCTATTTAAGGTCATGCCAAATGTTTTCTAAATCGAATGTTATTATTACTGCAGAAATGTTCACTTCATTACATTCATTACATCCATGTGAGGTGCAGAGAAACTAAAAACCAGATGAGCCTGCGATTTATTGTTTTCTGAAGGATTTGGTATGCTTTGAAGAAAGGTCTTTCCACGTTGACCTGGATCGAGGGCCCTTCAGGCCATCCTTTCAGCGTTTAGCTCCCATGGTCAGCTGGGTTAATGTATACATGAAAACACGTATGATCGCCAAAACTCAAACATTGTAGGCTTAGATCATTGTTTGTCCCTACGCTTTCCCGGCACCTTAGTCATCTTGCAAACATGTTTGTTACTATGTCTGGTCCAAAGAGATTAGTGGATGATTGTGGCTTGGTAAGCATAATCAATCTTGATTTCCATTTAGTTGAATCCAGATTTGCATTTACACTGGAAGTCTAATCAGGATTTGTACTCTTTGAACTGTGATAATCAGGACCTTTTAATGCTTCAAATGGCCATCTTGTGACTTTTATTGCCCTTGTCTTTTTCACAGCATGTGCATGTGATGTTGTATGCCAGAAGGAACCAAACCCCAGTGCTTCTTGGGGGTTTATAATAATCATTGTGATGGAATCAAATCCTTTTTTATGAGAGTGATGGTTAAGGGTTTGTTATGCATCGTCCCCAGCAGGGGCCAGCGGAAAGCTTTTATTACCCGGAGCTCATATCCGCCTCTACTGGGAAGGAATCCCATCCTCACTGACAGTGGGAATTCCTTCTCTGTACAGTCCCGGGGACTGCAAAAAACCCTCACACCCTGTTTCTAATTCCATATCGGCATGTTAAGGAGACGGTGGTTTGCCTTTTCCCCACCGCCCCCCTTACTAGCTGGGGTGAGACCTTGCCGATCTGAGGAAGTGCTGATTACCCTACATGTAGCGCAGACCGCCCCCTGCGTTCAATCAGCATTTCCCTTTTAAAGGGAGATTCAAAGGACTGACTCCTCCTGCTGTACTCTGCCTGGCCAGGATGGGATATTTTTAGACGGCTCTCTTTTTCCCCCCCCATCCTCTTGTAACGACACACTGTCCCCTCTTTACACTCCTGGTGCTTCCGCTACTGACAAAGTGACTATAAGACTCATGAAATGACAATGGTTTTTGAGTTTTGTTGGCCTGTAGTCGGTGTATGAGACTGTATATACATAGACCGCTGTTAGAAAGTTTGCCATCAATAAGATTTTTTTTATTTTATTTATTTATTTTTTTTAAAGGCTGTGTTTATTTGTTAAAAATGCAGTAAAAACACAGTAATGTTTTGAAGTATTATTGCAATTTAAAATATCTGTTTTCTATTTAATACATTTTAAAAGTGTGTCTTGATCCTTCAGAAATCATTGTAAAATGCTGATTTGGTGCTTTTTAAGCACACTGATACATTTTAGGCTCTTTTAAATAGAAAGTTCAAAAGAGCAGCATTTATTTGAACTATAGATACTTTATAAAATTATAATACTGATGTTACTGTAAATTTTGATCAATTTTATCAAAGTATTACTTAAAGTATTACATGTCAAATCAACCAAATTTTGGAAACTTTCCCAGCTCAAATTTTATTTTGTTAATATTTTTCTGTAAAAAGATAAACATGTATAGTGATGAAGTGCTGAATCACGGAATCTAGTCATAAAAATGGAATTTACTGTATAACGCGGAATGTCGCGGAATTTGCCATATTTTGGATCTATAAGTCAAAAGTAGTTCAATAACTTAGATCAAAATGCAATATGGACTAGCGTCGGTGAATATTAAGCTGCAAAATAGTATTTAAATATTAATCCTTCATGTTCTGCATGGCTCTGTGTGAATAAATTGTGCAGATACGCGGTTTACTACACACATACTGAAGGGAAATTATTTACTAAAAATTATTAGGAAATTAGAAATTACGGAGAAATAATTTACTAGAATTTATGTACTAGAAGAAATGTAAATACACAACACAGTATTTCTGAAGAAAAAAAACTTAATTATTACTATTATACTTTTTTATATATAAAAATCAATTAATTAATTAATAAAATCAATTTCAATTAAAAATTTAATGAAAACATTAAAATGGAATTCAGAAAATTAATGGAAAACACAGAATTTGAGAAAGATAAAACTAAATTTGAAAAAAAAAAAAAGTTCATAGAGCCTTAAAAATATCATTTTTTATAAACTTTTAATTAATTGCTTTGAAATGATGTTCGTTTCATGATTTTGATTATTTAGACATGCCATTAAACCATTAAAGACATGCCATTCAACCATTAAAACATCTCAAATTAAAATGGAAAAAACGGTATCCAGAAAATAAAAAAAATAAATAAATTAAATCTGAGAAAATGGAATTTGGGAAAAAAAAATAAAATGAAATTTTGGAAAAAATAAAATGGATTTCATAGGGCCCTAAGATTCCAAAAGATTTTTTTTTTTTAAGAATGAAAATATATATTAAGATATCTTGATTACTTTTAGAGTTACAGACATGACAACTTTTGAAAAAGACTATTTATGGCACTCAGACAAGAGTTGAGCTGAAACATTTCTAGTTTTCACATTGTTTGTTCTTTAGATGTTCTTCTTTAAAAGAAAAAAGTATCAGCTGTATGCAAAATGACCCATACTTGGTTTTTGACCACTGAAAATGTGTACAATTTACTCATGGAGCCACATTAAGACCTCCATATCTCTGGAATTGAACTATCAAAGGCCTTTAAAATGAAGATACCAAAAGAAAAGTTTATTAAAAAACATAATAAGATAATAAGATCTCTTTAATACTTCCTGAGTTACAGACACGCAAACCAGAGGCCTATTTCTGAATGGTCACCGTTGGCATATAATAAAACAAAGATAGCTAAAGTCAAGAAATTTTACTAATAGACATACCAATCTCATCTGTCATTTTTACACTCTATTAATTGACTTCAAATCTCAGGTGAAAATTGACATTTTGACCCCTCTACAAAATAGTGTATTATTCCGTAAAAATACATTTCAATTTTCCTGGGAAAACATGCCAGTTTTGATGACTCATCCTCCACTGCACAGGTTTTTGGCCAATCAGATGCTCTCTAGAATGTCCCTCCCCCTATTTAAAACAGGAGTTTTTACTCCTGTACAAAAACAAATAAAAGCCTAATAACGTAAAATCTGGTTATTTCCCTTAAGATATAGCTGGTTCTGTAATGTTTTTTTGCCATTGGTTTAACATGACATAGGTGAATCACTCTACGAAAGCTTCATATTCTGGTTTGTTTGTTAGTGAACACAAGGCTGTCCTGTATTTGTTCCCACTTGGGAGCTTTATTCGAACCATTGTTTGATTAATGAACCTCGTGGGGAAGTGCCACCAGGGAGCGGAACTGTCTTGGATAAACCGCCGTATTTGTGCTCATCCAGAAGGGTTTCAGTACTCTTGCAGAAGACACTAAATAAAAACCAATTTCTACTAAGAGGTAAATCTGCTAAATTAAATAAATTAAACCCCCTTTTTTTTGTGAAGAATTGCAACATTGTTTTTCAGTTGGCTTTTAAAAGAAGATGCGGGCAGTTACATTTCTTCACACATAATACCACAGAGACTTTTAAAACCAATGCATCCTACATTCGAGATGCAAACCTTGTCATGAGCCCACGGATCTGTGTTCCGTATGAGGGTCCAAAACCTAATTTTCTGCAATTGCTGAATTTGCACCTACACATTTAGGCAACCAGTTCACTGGATGATCCCTAGAGGATACACATACTTGTTATTGAAACTCTTGAAATTGCTTGTGTGGGTGTTTGTGCTTGTCGATTCCAATTATGCCTTCAATTCCTCTCTTGACTTAAGTTTAAACTCCTCCCACACAAACAAACACACTCTTACTAGTAGCAGTCTCATTATTGGCACTCTGTTGCAACCTCTAGTGTGCACTGAGACTATTTGAGTGATATGAGCCTAATTCTGTCTCACTTGTGAAGATTAGACACTGTTGGAAAGTAATGATTTTTGTAGATGCTGGCTGCATTTGTAAACCTCAAAGCTTGGTTTGCTTGGCTATAAAAAATCAAAAACAGCATTATTATTATATAAGAAATGCTGAAAATTATTAAAACTTTTAATATTCATATTGAAAGTCTTTTTTAAATTTGCATTTAAAATGTATAAAATGTATTTTTTTTTTTTTCTTCTCCTCATCAGCTCTGCCTCTAAACTGTGAGAACACCCCGCTCTTTTCTCCGCGCCGTGCCATAGGATGTCCCGCAGCCCTGAGGTGAAGGAAGACCCCATGGAGTGCCCACTGTGCATGGAACCTCTCGAAATTGACGACGTCAACTTCTTCCCTTGCACCTGCGGCTATCAGATCTGCCGCTTCTGCTGGCATCGCATACGCACAGACGAGAACGGCCTCTGCCCGGCCTGCAGAAAGGTAACCAGAGAGCCAGTATAGCACACAAACCAATTTCTTCAGAATCATCTTTAATTAGTTATATTAAACTATGCAAGTTATTAGCCCTGCATGTTACTTTGAATATGGGTTTACCACTTGATTGCATTAATACAATCTTAACCCGAGGAACCTGTGGCACTTTCATTTATTTCTAAGAAACCGCTCTATTGGGGAGCTCGAGGAGATGAAAGTTTTAATGTCTAGCATTCAGCATCCCAAGGAGCTTTGCTGAAATTATTCACGTTCCTCCTGCTGCCTCCAGGTCTGCGTGATTTCTGTCATTGCTGTACAGCTGTGTGGAGTGAACATGTGCAGCACAACAGGCCTCCAGTGCTTGTATTCTTTTTCTAAACGCTCCCAGATAATCACTTAAATAAGTCCCTGTAGTGTCCAGTTTATTGCAGCTCCTTAGCTTTAATTTGCAGGATGCATTATTATTTTTATGTTTATTGTTGCATATGTTATATAATATCATGGTTTTCATTCCATTGGGTGAGTTTAAAGATAATCCCGGGGTGTCCGCTGATCCATAATCAGTGTCATTAAAATTTATTTTCAAAATAAAAGACTGTCAAGTCATAAATAGCTTATAAAAAGCCTTTCTGAATACGTTTTACAGTACTTGAGTTTCAATATATTTATGTATTGAAATTTAGCTGTTTATTAAAATGCATCATTATATTGTTCATCTGGGGTAATTATTTGTATTTCAATGAAATATTAAACTGAAATATTTTAATGTTTAATTATTTTATTATTTTTTATTTTATTTAGTTATTTTTATCATTTATTGCTGATATGGTGAAATTATTTAAATGTTTTTGTCATTAATCTACACTGGCATTGAAAAAGTTAGGATCAGTAAGTATTTTTAATGTTTTTTAAAGAATTTTTTTGGCTAATGAAGGCTGCATTTATTTGATTAAACAATTTATTTTTTTATTTGATTTATTTGATTAAACAAAAATTAACAATACAGATATTATGAAATATTATTGCAGTTTAAAATGGTGGTTTTCTGTTTTATTATACTTTAAAATTGTATTTATTTCTGTGATGAAATGCTGAATTTTCACCATCATTACTCCAAACTTCAGTGTCACATGATCCTTCAAAAATCATTCTAATATGCTCATTTATTGTCAGTGTTGAAAACAGTTGTGCTGCTAAATGTTTTTTGAAGCCTGTGATATTTTTTGATGAATAAAATGTAAAAAAAAAAAAATAATAATAAAAAATTAAATAAATAAAAATAACAGCATTTATTTAAAATAGAAATCCTTTGTAACTATACACCACCAGTAAAATTAATATCTTTATTCAGCAAGGATGTGTATGTAAAAAGTGATAGTAATGACTTATATTGTTAGAAAAGATTTCTATTTTGAATAAATTCTGTTCTTTTTAACTTTTTATTCATCTAGGAATTCTGAAAACATTTCAGAGGTTCCAAAAAAAATTAAGCAGAACAACTGTTTTCAACACTGATAATAAATCAGCATATTAGAATGATTTCTGAAGGATCGTGTGACACTGAAGACTGGAGTATTCAGCATTGCATCACAGGAATAAATTCATTTTAAAAGTATATTAATTTAGAAAACTACAATTTTAAATTGCAATAATATTTCACAATATTACTGTATTTTCTGTTTTTTTATCAAATGAATACAAACTTGATGAGCATAAGAGACTTCTTTAAAAAACATTGAAAATCTTACTGATCCCAAACTTTTGAACAGCAGTGTATGAAGTATGTAGTGAAACAGAAACATCTTGAATAATTTCATCTAACATTTAAGATCTTATTTTTTGGTTTAGCCCTATCCAGAAGACCCTGCGGTATACAAACCTCTCTCTCAAGAGGAACTTCAGAGGATAAAGAACGAGAAGAAGCAGAAGCAGAACGAGCGGAAGCAGAAGATCACAGAGAACCGCAAGCATCTTTCCAGTGTGCGAGTCGTCCAGAGAAACCTGGTGTTTGTGGTGGGCCTTTCACAGAGACTCGCCGACCCCGAGGTGATTCAGAAAAACAATCCAACCTCTGTGTAACTGATGTTCTTCTCACTCAAGATAAATGATTCCATTGCACCAAAGCTTGATATTCATCTTGGTGGTATTTGTAAGTAAGCTCTCAAAATTCACCCGCACTTGGTTTCTCTGCTTTAGAAAAGTTTCAGTGCAAGCGAGATATAAAAAAGCACTTTTTTTTTTTTGTCCTGTCAAGGTCTTATCTATTTTTTTAACTGTTGAAAAATGAAGGTTATGGAACATTTGGCCTAGCTGCAAAAACATTTCTGAGCAAATGAAAAAAACATTGAAGTACTTTTTGAATTCACATTGTTTTGTGTAAAAAGACCCACCTGACTCACAGGATTTATAATCTTATTCTGACTGTATTTGTGACCCGTGTTGGCAAAATGAGTCGGAATGCACACAGTCTAATTTTAAGCTACAGGCAAAAGTTGTAAAAGAAGGTTTTCACAAAAAATATTTCATTAAGCCCTCTTCTAGCAATCACAATGCTCCAAATAGTAATTCAACATCTAAAATGATCTTTATTTGTACATTTTCTGAGAGGAGTATCTTTTTCTCTGCTCAGTTCTGGGCGACTGCTGCTGCTTCTCACCACAAGTTGTAGGTCTGTTGTTGCAAAGCGCAGCATTCCAGCTTTGTGAATATTCACATCAAATTCTCGATGACATGACTCCAAACCAGTGAAATGTGATTTTTAAACCCATGCTGATAAAAAAACAAAACGATTGGCTGACATTTGCAAAACGCGTGCATAAGAAACGCCTCTCCGAGAGCGTGCGATCTCTGTGTGAAATACATGACTGTGAAATATGTCTTGGCGAGATTCATACAAACATAATCTGATATGTCTTACTGTACATGAACATTTCCTTAATGGTTGTGGAAAAAAATCGATGTGTAACAATATTAGATCCATGCATTACAGTAGGTCTTAATATAGATCTGTCTAAATGTTAATCAAACATTAAAAGACATAATCACTCACTGCTCTTGATTAAATTACTCTTTATTTGCAACTTAGTTCTTATTTTTAATAACAAAGAGAAAACATAAAAAGCTATGTTGTGATTAATAATATAGTAATTATTATTAAGAAAAGAATTGGAGGAAAATATAAAAAGTGAGTGGTGATTTTTGCTTTGGAATTTTCAGAAAACTTTAATTCAGTTTTTCTCGGCTCAGTCTTTTTTTTTTTTTCCTCCGATTCCAACAAGTCATATACCATTTTAAAGGTATTTTAATAGAGAATAAAAAATAAAAACAACACATTTATGAAAATTTGCTCATTCCGATTCATTTTGCCAGAACGGGTCATATTTTGTTATATCCAAAATAAGAAATCATTTGAAAATGGATCAATTAGAAAGAATAATTTGAGCTACACAGTTCACTGTGTTATGACGTATAATTGCATATTTTCTGAACAACGACTGTATATTAAACAGTATTATAGCGCTTGCCTTTATATTATTTGACAGAACTGTTCTGTGCGCTCAGTGCTGTCTAAATAAGTCCTGCTTATCATACTTGTTTGCCAAACAGAAAAAAACTTATTAAAAAAGGCCACATTTTGGCTGCTTTATTGGGCTTGACAATAAATATTGGTCAACTGCAAATAGGTAGGGTTGTCAGTATGACAATATGCCTTCTGGCTTCACACTGACTACATTTTGTGTCAGATATGAAAAAAACTTTTTGTGATTTCAAAGTGTCTTTGACATGGAAAAGCACCCCTTCTATTGCTGAGCCTACTATTCTCCATTATTATGGCATTTATTTTGGCATACTGTACACTGGGTCTGAGTAAATGATACTGATTTCTGGATTTTAATTGATTCTTATTTTTACAAAACAATATTGATTCTTAAATCCCAAGAATCTATTGGTCAAGGTTGTTTTCAGTTATTTTATCACAGTATCCAAACAATAAATGCCGTTTTGGTGCTCTAATTTGGAGTGACTATCGTTTTAGCGCCTCAGTTCAAGTGAAGTGGCAGCACGAAACGCACATGATTTGATCGTCTCTCTTGCTTTAAGCAGTTACAGCATGAAATAAGCGCCAAAGGTATGTTAAAAGGAAGGGTACAAGTTACTGAAATCCATAGCTTGTTTCATGTAATCGCTGTTTCAACCACACAAAGACGTCAGATAACAGCTTGTAAACAATGTAACATAACGTCACATTTATCTCTGAAAAAAAAAGAAAAGTTTCTTGACCGTAAACTCATTTTTCAGCTAGAAAAATTAACTCTAAAGAGGATTGCTAAATATATGCACTATATAACATATTTATAATCATTTTTACTGTTCCTCAATGTTTAATTAACATTTCAATACATCAAGTTTTTATGATTTTATAAATGTTTGTATTTAAAAAAACTAATTGGAGTAGAAATACAATTATGCAGTTGTAACTTTATTGTTACAAAAACTTCATTGAGTGTAATTTAAGCATTTGCATACAAATCAGTTAATTCTAACTTTCAATATTATTGTAATGTAGTACTGTAGTACTATGTAGTTAAGAGATTTTTGTTCCTTGTGAAAATTTGGCATGTACTTTACCTGATATATATAACCAAAATAATCAATTTTGAATTGAATTAAATTGGAAATCGGATCAAATCGCAAGCTTGTGAAGCAGAATCTAATCGAATCATGAAATGTGTGTCCAAACCCAGCCTTATTGTACACGATCACTTCCATCTGGCTGCATGAAACTCCTTAAAGATGTGTAGATTTGATTTTATGCCACGTATCAACAGGGAGAAAAAAAAAGGCTATAAATGGTTTCTTGGGAAATGAAAGCTACCTGCCCACCAGCTGCACTTAGCCTGCATAACCAGCCCACGAAAACAGCTTTCACTCTCTCTTCGCTCTCATCTCTCTGACGCTCTTTCTCTCCCTCTATTTGCCATCACAGTTGACGTCATGTACCCTGAATAGATCTCAGCAGAGAACAAGTTATTCAGTGTGAAAAACGGAGAGAGTGAGAACATGCCTTTTGATTCCAAGAGCGTTCGAAAGAGATAAGGAGCGCAAAGCTTTAAAAACATCAAATCTAATGTTTTTATGGTGTTTGTCTGCCTGAGGTCCCTTTCTGTACCGATCGTCCCTTTACTTTTCAGTCTCTGTGGCTTCATTTGCTTCACACTGAGGGTGTGAAAAAGAACAAAAACACTAAAAGCGAGTGAGGCGGCTACACTCAAACAAAGACCGCAAAGAAACATCCGGGCTGCTTTCACACTTCAAGAGTGACCAGAATCTCAAAAGCGCCATGCCGTCGAGGCGAAACCCTCCGCCAATGAACTGTCAGTCATCCACCAGAGACCTACTTGTGTGCCACACTTCGTTTTCAGTGTTGATTTGGCTGAACATCCTGTTGATAGTGTTTAGGTCATCGGATCTCAATACAGTATGTCATTCATGCAAATCCTGTTTTTTTTTTTATTTCATTCTCCAAAGCCTTGTGTAAACTAGTTTACTTACGTAAGTAGAAACAAGTTTAAATTGTTAAACGATATTTGCCACAGAGCTGATGAAGTATATATTTAGCTCCCAACCTAGATTTCATATGGCTTTCTCCTGTAATAAATGGTGATTGAGTCATATCCTTCCAAGGAATCATGATAATCAGGTGTGCTCTCTCGCTGTGTGACTCAACTAAACAAACTGCGTTTGCATGTGCTGTTGATGATCTGCAAACAGCAATCAGGTCTTTATAAATGTATAATTGATGTGTGATTGCAGGTCTTAAAAAGGCCGGAGTACTTCGGGAAGTTTGGAAAGATCCATAAGGTGGTCATCAATAACAGCACTTCTTATGCTGGCTCACAGGTGAGCTTCGCTTTCTTCTCGTTCAGCCTTGTGTCTGAACAAGGAAATATTTAGCATAATAAAACACTTCCAGTCAAATGACTGAAAGTCATTTTTCATTACAGCAAATACTAATTTGCTGATTTAGTTTTGATTTTGTATTCGTGTCTGATTTAGTCATCCGATATGCTTTGATATTTGTCTCCAGGGTCCTAGCGCCAGTGCCTATGTCACTTACATTCGATCAGAAGATGCCCTCAGAGCTATACAGTGTGTTAACAATGTTGTAGTAGACGGTAGAACACTTAAGGTAAGGAAGACTTGGCACAAAATAGTCTAATGTTAATTCCAGTGTGCATTATATCTAATCTGCAGGTTTTTTTTTTTTTTTCATCCAGGCTTCTTTAGGTACAACAAAATACTGCAGTTATTTTCTAAAAAGCATGCAGTGCCCCAAACCAGACTGTATGTATCTTCACGAGCTGGGAGATGAAGCTGCTAGTTTCACGAAAGAAGAAATGCAGGTGATGTTGCTGCTT